>JAJOZX010001631.1:515000-532500 GCA_023014485.1 Bathynomus jamesi
TCAAAAGAATTTTTAAACCAAACAACAATATTACAGCAGCTAGTTTTCAATTATTATCATCTACCATTGGTCAACACGGAAAACCACTTTCTGATGGTGATTATTTAAAAGAAGCTTTTATAAACTGCACAGATTATTTATTTGAAGATTTTCAGAATAAAGATAAAATAATTAAACGTATTAATGAGTTAGTTGCCTGTGGCCAGAAATACGGTCAAAGATAGAATAATTTGACAAATGCTGGAATGTTTTCATTTTGTTTGGATGAAAGTACAGATGTCACATCACAGCCCCGTCTAACAGTTATTGTAAGATTTTATTCCGAAAACATAATGAAGGAAGAGCTAATTAAATTGATGACACTGCCTGAGAAAACCACAGGACAGGATATTATGAATGAATTGAAGAAGGAATTCATCCAAATGGGTTTTAATTTCAGAAATATTGTATCTGTGACGACTGATGGAGCTCCGAGTATGGTTGGAAAAAATGTTAGATTTGTTCAATTACTTAAACAAGAAGTGAAACACCCTTTAGTTGAATTTTATTGTATTTTACACCAGGAAGCTCTTTGGGCAAAAAAATGTTTAAAATCACTTGTAAATGTGATGTCTCTTGTGACAAAGATTGTCAATTTTATAGTTGCTCACGATCTTAACAAACGTCAATTTACCAAACTATTAAATGAGGTTCACTCTCAATTTTCAGGGTTAGTCATGTATAACAATGTCAGATGGTTAAGTCGTGGTCAAGTTTTGAATCGCTTTGTTGAATTGTTAGAAGAAATAAGATATTTTTTGAATAAAAAGGAACATGAATAACTGAATATCCAGAAATGACTGACATAAATTGTTTGAATGACTTACATTTTTTCGCTGATTTCACATTGCATTACAATGCTTTAAATAAAAAGTTGCAAGGTCGCAGCTGTGTTTATCATCAATGTTTGAAAATATTAGAGCTTTTGAAAAAAAACTAAATATTTTCTCAAAAGATCTGGAAGAAGTAAAATTGAAATATTTTCCATTATTGCAGAAACACTTCTTCACTTCAAAATATTTTGCAGACATTGAAGAAAATGAATTCGACTTGCTCAAAAAGTACTCTTCAATAAATAATTAAGAGATGCCAAACAATCACTTTCAGAGAGGTTTTCACAATTCCGACAAATTGATGCATCATTACTAGGGCGGTCAAAAGTCAATAAAGTCAAATTGTTTCCTATGGGGCACTTTTCGCTGAAACGACTGAAAATGCAATAAAAACACCTGTAGGGGGTATATTACCAAAGTTAATAGGTCAACCAAAAGTCAACTTTTACCTGTTAGGTCAAAAAATAGCAATGAGGTAAATAAAGTCAATTTTTTTGAATAAATAATTAAAATAACTAAAAATTGGCATCTTTTTGGTTAACTGGCAACTAGTTTGATTGCTAGCTTAGTGACTAGGATGGAAGCATCTGATTGCACCATTAGAGAGGCATATGAAACCATTTCTTCTATCAACCTTGGCGAAGATGTGTGTTCAGTCAAACAATACATTGAAATAAGACTCAAGACAAATGGTATTTGTGAAATAATTAACCTCAGTAGACCTGAAATCTCACCAACAGTTTATGGTCAGCTTTTGCAATGTCAACCAACAACTGCCGCTGTAGAGAGATCTTTCTCCATGCTTAATAAATTATTAAGTAAGGATCGCAATTTTTTGCCAGAAAATGTCGGCAAATACTTCATAATTTACCACAATCGGTCAACTGATGTAGAAGAGCAAGAATAAGTAATTAAAGTATCGTTTTTATTATTGAAAATAAAGGCAACTTTATAAGTCAATTTTTTCAATTCGTAAGGTCAACTTTCTTAATTTTTTCGGTCAACTTTTGACTGCCCTAATCATTACAATTCATCGAATTTCCCCCATACTATTCAATTTGAAGATCTTCAGTTATCAGCTTTTCATTGGCTTGACATTGGTAATTTAGAAATGGAATTAGTTGACTTCCAAGAAAGTGCAGTATGGAAGACTAAATTTATTGATCTTAATCTGAAGTTACAAGAAAAGGAATTGGAGTCGTCAATTTTGGGTGTAACCAGAGAACAACAATCAATAGAAAGAGTAGAGAATCTTATTCTTGCAGAATGGATCTCTTTACCAAATTCTCTTGCATCAATGAAAAAGCTAGCGTTAGCTCTGCTAACAATGTTTGGTTCATCTTATTCATGTGAACAGTTGTTTTCCTCCATGAATTTCGTCAAATCCACCACTAGAAATCGGCTTGGCACAGATATGAGTGCCTCATATATGAGACTAAAGACAACTAAATATAAACCTCGGATCAAAACATTAGCAGCTAAAATCCAAGTTTCTCACTAAAAATAAGTAAATAAATTATTGTGACCCAATTTCGTTTTTTTAAAAATCAAAAGTAACAAAAATGACCCGCCAGCAAAAAAGGTTTGCCACCACTGTAGGATGCCATGAATTTTAGTTCCTCCTTTCTTCAGTATCTTAACAGGTTAATACGCTCAAAGTTGCCGGTTGATATGAAAATAAAAACCCACTCTAATAGAAAGAGTTTATTTCCACAACAGTTTCGACGCCCACTGGCATCCTCCTCGGGTGGATACAGAAAAACGTTTTTCTGTATCCACCCGAGGAGGATGCCAGTGGGCGTCGAAACTGTTGTGGAAATAAACTCTGTCTATTAGAGTGGGTTTTTATTTTCATATTTTGACCTTCACGTAGAAAAAAGTGAAGTTTTTTGCATTTATTGCCGGTTGATGTTTAAGTTTTGGATTTTAGCTAAAATTAAAATAGTTACTCTTTTTCTTTCATGTGCATTCAATCCGACACAAACGCAACGAGTTTCTTGCGTATATTGAGGCTCTGAATATAGTTGGCTAGGTTAGCTTTAAATCCTAGACCCTGTCCCAAAGCTGGATTCTATCTGCTAAGCAGATAATTAGAGAGGAAAGCTATTATTTAGGAGTCTCTTTGCTAGTGACTCGTTGCCCGCGCAGGGCTTCTACTATGAGAAAGAAAAACTTTAGTACTCGTATTTGCCACTTACCATTACTTATTCCGACTATTCCAAAAGGGGTCCTTGCTACATGCAGATTAGGTCTGTGTATTATATATATATAATATATATATATATATATATATATTTTTTTTTTTTTTTTATTGTTGAAAAATTATTTTATATTATTTTTATTATATAGTATCGATTCTCAACAAGTGGGGAACGGTATTTGCGAATTCGTTTTCCGATTCGCAGTTCACCTACAACACAAATTATCCATTATTTTTCTTCTTAAATATCAATACAAAGATTAATTAGAGATAAAAATGTGACCTTGAGCGTTCCATCAAAATGACGATAAAATGAAACGCCAACAAGATATTTTTACTCAATGGGTATACAGTGATACCCAATAAATTCAAACAGATTCACACGATATATATCAAAACCCAAGACATTTTGGGAACAAAAAGCAAGTTCACCCGTCCTACGGGCCCCTTAACTGTTTTGGGGACGCTAGAATGGTACGAGGTTAGATTACTCTTTTGAAAGAAAAAAGTTTTAAAACTGCGAACTAGGAAAAAACGTTTGGTGAGTTTCACGGATTTTTTTACTTTAGCGATTTCCAACACTTTCTCTCCTCCATTCTTTTCCAACACTTTTATTGACCTACTTCCCTTTTCCGAAAGGGAAGGAGCTTTCGTAATCAATTAAATTGAAGACGGATGATCATTTGAACAGTACATTATTTCCGGGGACACTTAATTAAATTTCTCCTTCTCAAAGTGAAGAGAACATCGCGGGTTTAATTAATACTTGGTGTACCTCAAACACGACCATCATTAAAATAAATAATTATCAGTAGACATAGCTTCCCTGGAAATATTGTCGTTTATGAACGTTTTATAGACGTTTTGTAAAAGTTTATGACGTTTTTATAAACGTTGTGTAAACGTTTATGAGCGTTTTATAGACGTTTTGTAAACGTTTATGAGCGTTTTGTAAAGACGTTTTGTAAACGTTTATGAACGTTTTATAAAGACGTTTTGTAAACGTTTATGAACGTTTTATAGATGTTTTGTAGACGTGTTGTAACCATTTATGAACGTTTTATAGACTTTTCGTAAACGTTTAAGAACGTTTTATAGACTTTTTTTAAACGTTCATGAACGTTTCATAAACGTTTTATAAACGTTTAGTGAATGTATCTCTTTTTACTAGGTTAAGAATTGTTTTTAATTAGTACATACACGTAAAATACTAAACAACAGCTTTAATATATTTTCTGTTAATCCTTTATACAAAATTTAAATCCTTTTAAATACTTTTCAATCCTTTTAATCCCTTTTTTAATCCTTTACATTGGTTTGACACTTTAACTTATGTAAATATTTATATAAGTTTCTGCTAAAAGTATATTTTAATTCTACACGAACTGTCGTCTAAAGTCATATCACACATGCTACACTATCTTACTCCACGGATTTGGTATACTTGTGAAGGTCCTATAAAGGTTAAGAATTATTGAAGTCTCAACCATTCACAATATCTAGTAGACTTCTTTAATAATAATAATAATAATAATAATAATAATAATAATAATAATAATAATAACACTGGGGAACAAATTTCAACTTTTTGTCTATTGAATTAGATTTGACAGTTAGTTCTAGGTAATTTGGGTGCGCTGAGCACGAATATTTACTCGGTTTTGCTCTATCAGGTCTGATTTTGCTCAACACCCTCCTCTTTCGTCGTATTCATAAAAAGGTTTTTTTCTCAATACTCGCTGTCTTTTTGCAGTTACACATTATGCAACTAGGTTTTTATCTAGGTATTTGTACCTATTGTTATGGTATTGTTGTATTATGTATATTTTTATATGTAACACCCTAAAAATATTTTTAATTTTGTCATTTTTAACCCATTTTAATATTAGTAAATTAAGCTAAAAATATCATAGAATTCTAAAATTTTCTCGAGCGTTCCTGTTCTCTGTAGAGTATTCTAGAGGGAACCTAAAATATATAAAAGCGACTCGTTTCCAGAGTTAATCAGTCAATTCAATCAGTCAGTCAGTCAGTCAGTCAGTCAGTTGAGTTAGTTAATTAAGTTTGGGCATTAACATAATTTTGAATTGGCATATGATTTAGTGAGTAATTTTGTCATCGTGATTTAATATAGTTGATTTAATTAGACGTAATTTATATTGTACCTACTCATCCGTGTTTCTAGTTTAATTTCATAGATTGTAAGTACCTATTTCATAATAAGTACCTATTTAAACTAATTTTTGTGCTTATATTTCAGATTTTCTTAAATTTATATGAATTAAGGGCTTTAAATACCTTTACAATTGGCAGAACAATCAAGCAATATGTCATCAAGCACTAGAAAGTTCAAATGCAAAAACAACCCTGATTCCTTCTGTTATATATGTGGAAATTTTACACTTCCACATCAACGAGCAAATATAACTGACTTCGTAAAAAGAGCTTACTTAGCTTATTTTGGCATAAAACTGGGGGACCAAGATAAATCGTGGGCTCCACATAAAGCCTGCACTATATGCATTGAAAGACTGCGACATTGGACGAAGGGTTCGGATTCAAAAATACCTTTTGGAGTTCCGATGGTAAGTTTATGATTTCATAAAACTACGTAATTTAATCACTAGTATACTGTAACTTACCTAAATGTAATTGTAACTTAGGTACATAAACAAAAATTTACAGAAAATGTTTATAAGAATCTCAAATATTGCATAAGGTTGAAACACATAGAAATGTTAAAATGTTTGGGTGATAACTTTTGATAAAATTCATAAAACAAGTCTCTCGTCGCTTTTGTTAACGCTTTACAATTTTTTTTCCATATCAGGTGTGGCGAGAGCCTACTAACCACGAGACCGATTGCTACCTTTGCTTTGTCAAGACTTCGGGCTTCACTAAGAAAAATAAACATTGTATCGAGTACCCAAATTTCGACACAGCGATACGACCTGTGCTACATTCAAATGAGATCCCCATTCCAAAATTTAAGGGTCTGCCAACTCAAGAATTAGTTGAAGATGTTCCTGAAAATATTGTTATGCACTTTGAGGAGTCAGACACCGATTTTGACCCCAGCGTATTTGAAAGTCAAAACGATCCGCAAAAGTTTAACCAGGCCGAGTTGAATGATCTTGTAAGGGATCTAAATTTGCCAAAAAAGGCTGCGGAAATTTTAGCTTCAAGACTTAAAGAGAAAAACTTGCTTACTTCAAACACATACATTTCATTTTACAGAAAAAGAGAAGAAGAACTTGTTAAATATTTTAGAACAGAGGATAGTTTAGTATATTGCTGCGACATAGTTGGTTTGTTAAAGAAGATGGGGGTTGAGTCTTACGATGCAAATGATTGGCGCTTGTTTTTAGACAGTTCGAAAAGAAGTCTTAAGTGTGTTGTTGCATAATGGCAATCTATACGGCTCGATACCGATTGGGCACTCAACAAAATTAAAAGAAAAGTATGAACATATAGAAAAGGTTTTAAATTTTATCAAATATAGGGAGCACAAGTGGATCATATGTGTTGACTTAAAAATGGTTAATTTTCTGCTAGGACAACAAGGAGGGTATACTAAATATCCCTGCTTCCTTGCTTATGGGACAGCAGAGCCAAGGAAGAACATTATTTCAAACAAATCTGGCCAGCACGAACATCACTTACTGTCGGAGAAAAAAACGTAATTAATCCACCTTTAGTGAGCAGAGATAAAATCATATTTCCTCCTCTGCATATAAAACTAGGCCTCATTAAACAATATGTAAAAGCTTTAGATACGAACGGCGAGTGTTTCAAATACATAACTTCAAAATTTCCAAGTTTAAGTTATGAAAAAATCAAGGCGGGAATTTTCGACGGTCCACAAATAAGAACAATGATTAAAGACAGCAATTTTCCTAATGTCATGAATGAACGCGAAAAAAATGGCTGGTTCTCATTCGTGGACTTGATAGAAAACTTTTTAGGCAATTATAGGGCAGATAACTACGAAGAAATCGTAAAAAACTTTTAAGGGACTACAAAGAGTTAGGTTGCAATATGAGCATAAAAATGCATTTTTTGAATAGCCATCTTGACCAATTTCCAAGTAATTTAGGTGATGTAAGTGACGAACAAGGGGAGAGATTCCACCAAGATATAAAAATTATGGAGGAACGGTACCAAGGCCGCTGGGATTCCCACATGATGGCTGATTACTGCTGGTGCTTGAAAAGAGACCTGCCATCAACAAGCAAATACGCTAGAAAGTCTTACAAAAGAAAATTTTTGCCACAGTGAAAGCTTCATATCTGTTTGTTTTTTTATTTTAAGTCATTTCTATCGTTATAATGTAATTTTACTGTAGTTTGAACTGCTTGTATTCATGAAACTTGAAAAAAAAATTTAACACATGACTTAATTTTTTAGTCCTAATTTGAAAAATCTGGAAAATGGCACATAGGCTGTCGACAAGAATCAGGACCTGATAGAGCCAAACCGAGTTGAAATTCGTATTCAGCGCACCCAAATTACCTAGAATCAAGTGTCAGATATCATTCAATAAAATACGTGTTGCCCAGTGTAATATGTATTTTTGAGAAATCTTCTCCAAAGTCCGTAAAGAATTTTTCGCACATTGAGAAATTTTTCTTCAAAACTATTCTTGAGAAAAACAAAACTGTCGCTTTAGATATAGTACGGGGTGTCAGGAAATGATTGCCCCCCCCCCTGTAGAGCAAAAACTAGAAGAGATAGATAAAAACCGGCGAGACCACTTGAAAGAGCGTTAAAATCTGAATAAAAACCATTATATTCTATTCCTGTGATTTTAATTCTTACCATTTTTTTCCCCACAGAAACCATGGCATCATCTATTTTGAACGATTCAGAGAAAAAGCGAGTTCTTGACCGCATTCGAGCTGTCACATTTCGTGAAGCAAAGGAAGCTGGTGCAACTTTCATAACTCGACACTGGGTGGCTGAGAGATTAAAAAGATCAGAAGACTTTGTCAAAAGGAATTGGAATAAGAATCCTGAAGATTGTGAAACAGAATTTCGAGGAGGAAGACCGGAGAAATTACCTCAAGAATCGAAAGACATTGTGCTTGCTGCATCACGACGCCGAAAGAAGAGCTGCTCTGAGGTAGCGAAAGAGATACTTATCCGTCGTGGTAAGATAGTCAATCGGCAACTTGTGCATCAATTTCGAGTTCGCCGAGGCTTGAGTGCTTGGCATGAAATAGCTAAGCCACGGAAGAGTGATCTTAATATTGAAGATCGGCTATGGTTTTGTGATTATCTTGAGGAATGGACGGAAGACGATTTCCTTCACTTGGTTGTCAGCGATGAATTCTTCGTTTATGTCTCCAGAAAACCAAATTTCAGAATGATCGGGTTTGGGCAACAACTCCTGATGAAGTCCCAGACGACCAGAAGTATCGAGAAATAGTAAAAAATCCAGCATGTGTGGGTGTTTTCATTATGTTCTCTATTCGGAAGCTCATCTGGGTTATCAAACCAAGAGGAACCAGTTGGGATGGGCCTTATTTTCGAAATGTAATTTTAGCCCAACATGTAATTCCGTTTTTGAAAGACCCCGAGTGTGTTTTGGATGTTGAACAGGCAACCTTTCTTCACGACAAAGCCCCATGTATGAAAGCACTCGCGACTCAACAACTGCTTAAGGACAATAACATTGATTTTTTCGGAAATAATGAATGGCCTGGCAATTCTCCCGATCTTAATGTCTGTGAACATGTCGGATCCATCATGAAGGATGGGGTGGAGTCCTTAATGCTGGAACAACCCATTCAGAATCGGTATTCAACAGAAATTATGACTGCAAAGATCAACGAAGTCCTTGAAGAAATGAGTCATGATACCGATCTCTTTGAGACACTTCTGGGATCATACCCCGTCGATTAATGGCCGTCAGAGCTGCAAATGGGGGCAGCACCCGATATTAAAACAAGTGTTTTTTATTCAAAATTAAACGCTCTTTCGCGTGGTTTTATCTGTTTTTTTCTATTCCTTTCAGTTTCTTCTGTACAGGGGGGGGGGCAATCATTTCCTGACACCCTTTATATATATATAGGTACACATATGTGTGTGTGTGTGCGTGCGTGTGTGTGCGTGTATATATATATATATATAAACGTTTCGCCAGTATAATTTAGGCATCTTTAGAAAACTGATTATAAATATGTAAAAGTAAAAAATAATGAATGTATTATATACATAAAATTCAATATTATCATACAAATTTCATTCATTAGCAATATTTTTTCAAAAGTTCACTGTTCTTTTACTGATCATTTTATTATGTGGATCCACTTTTATCTGAATTTTAATAATTAAAAATATTTAAAAAAAAAAATCCTTTGTAATTTTTTATGTTTATTTGTGGTTTATTTTCTTTAATAATAAATAGTGATTTTACGAATTTCAAACCGTGAAGACCATTTGTTTTATATAATGTAGAAAAATTCTTTAAAAATGGTGTTATCCCAATTGTAAGAAGAATTGCATCCTTCTTCTGGACATCTAAGTAAGTACACCACTTTCGGTACCTTCACTCTCAAAACACTTCTTTCTCTTTGAAAAATATGTCGACATACGTTTAGGTTTGTAGTAATTTGTAACACTTAGTTACTTAGTTTCTTATCTTTGGTCAAATTATGTTAGCTAATTATTTCTTTTAGTATATCTTTTTCCAGTTTTATTTGTCCAGAAGTTTAGGATTTCCAGCAGGTTGGGATTTCCAGCAGTTTGGGATTTCCAGCAGTTTGGGATTTCCAGCAGGTTGGGATTTCCAGCAGGTTGGGATTTCCAGCAGTTTGGGATTTCCAGCAGGTTGGGATTTCCAGCAGGTTGGGATTTCCAGCAGTTTGGGAGTGAAAGTATATAATGATATTATTTCCGGCCGCGTCATGATTATTCGTAGGTTCAAATATTTTCATAAGAAAACTTTTAACGGTTTTTTTTAATTAAGAATAAAAAGAATACAATGTTTTTTAAATTGTGCTTTATTCTTTCCATCCCCTTATGAAAAAAATCCCAATTAGATGAATTTTTTAATTTTTTGCATTTACGATGTAATAATGTTGTTATTATGGAAACTTAGATTTGTGGATAATGTACGAATTATAATTTGTAAAAGAACGTTGCCTATTGATTTTATATAAAAGCTTCTTTTAATCGACCCATCTTTACCTGAAATTTGAAAATTAAGATCCAAAAATTGAAATATTCTATTTTTACATAAAACTTAATTTTGATGAAATTTTTTTTCATTTCTTTTAAACGAAGTTCAACATCTGTAAACCTTTTAAAATAATGAAGGTGTCGTTAACATATATTATATATAATGGCGGACTGAAGTTAAATTTTGTTTTAATAATTTTATATTCTACGTGAAACATACAAAAGAAATCTTCAAAAGTGGGACCGATCCATATTCCGAGGAGATTAGCACCGTTATGTATCAGAATTCCATTTTTCCTCAGTGACAAACCTATTTAATTTTATAAAATCTAAATCATCCTATATATATATAATAGGTTATTATGCTTTTATCCGTCGTGGCCGATGTCGCAACACCGCTTCCCGGAGATCAGCGAAGTTAAGCGACATTGGGTCTGGGTAGTAGTTGGATGGGAGACCGTCCTCCGCGCCCAAATTATGTAGCGACCCGTGGTTCGGATCCCACGTAAAGCTGTAGGTCCCCTCCGTCATATGACCTTAGATGTTGCGAAGGAGGTTAAACAACCCCAATTAAAAAAATAAAAACTTATGCTTTCAGCGATGTATTTAGCGATGCATTTTAGGCTTAACTTTGAACTTATCAGTTTTAAGGGGAGAGCAAACTAACGTCTAGACTCTAGAGAGACCTTTTTCTACAGAAAATAAAAACCATTTCTTTCCTTATCCAGCCCCCAACTTCCCCATTTCTCCACTTTTCTAATACATGATGAAGGGGGAATCGCACATGTATGTTACATGTTTTATGTATTGTTTCAACGTAACCGATATATTTCAGCCTTCAGAATAAATAAATGTATCTTGCATATTTCCCTTTTATTAATGACCAAAGATTATTCATTGAGTCATGATTTGGTCGGGAAGACCCTCAACCATTAATTCCATTATTTCCGACTCCATAATTGAAATTTTTAAGAAGTCAATATATTTAATATATAACTACGTATTTCAAGTTATATATATATTCTTTACGGTGAATCATTGATTATATCGATGGTGAGAGTCCAAAATCTCGTTCGTAAGTGCTCCCATCTATTAAAATTTAAGACTCCACTTTTGTTTCGCATCGTAACAATTGTTTCAAACGCTCTTAAACGTTTCCTAAACTAGACATTATTCAATTTTAATTTTCCCTAAAATTGTGACTTTGCTACTTAGGGATCCTGAAATATCATTATCGAGCTTATTATGCATTTCCTCGTAGAAAATAAGACGTAACCATACAGCAGCTTTAATTAAACGTCGTAACAACGGTCTTGACTAACTGAAAGGTTGTATTTTCATTTCGTAAATATACAAAAAACAATAAAATGTTTGAGAAATCGCTACCTACAATATACAATAGCTTTAATACAACAAAAAATTCCTCCAAATATTGAGTGATAAAACATCAACATATAAGAAAAAAAAATCATGCAGTAATACACTCTCGACCAAATCTATTTTTTAACTCGCGAATTTTAATTCCTTTTCTCTCCTCCACTAACCAGAACAGTTCAGAAAGCATAAAAATTTGTATTTGTCAACATGCGAAATGTTTTTATAGCTGCATTTATTTTGTCATTTATATGACACGACTCTATGAAAATAACTATAATAATCCGAGATGAAGAATACCTCATCCCCTCTGATACTCATTTTTTAAAGATCATCTCTACTGTGTATACATGATAGATTGTTCTTAAAACATTATTTTTATTGAATTCATCAAATTCAGTAAAAGAAAAACGAAAAATTGCACGCCGATTGTAATTTACATGAATAGAAAGTTAGGTACCCCAATGTCGCTTAACTTCGCTGATCAACAGGAAGCGGTGTTACGACATTGGCTGCGACGTACTCCTGCTGTCTCTGTAAAGCAGTGGTGCACAAACTTTTTTGATGTGAGGGACAAGCGAAGAAAATAACTAAATGTATTAGCCTACTTACTTTCCATCTAAGTCATAAATTGGGTCACTTTTATATTCTAACTTTTTCATTGAATTGAAAAGACCCGTGGGGCCACTGAAAAGACCCGTGGGGGACACATTTGGCCCGCGGGCCAGGGTTTGTGCATCACTGCTGTAAAGGGTTCTTGTCCACCCCTGTTATCTATACGTTTGTCTATCTAAAATTATTTCACAAGTTTTCTTATTCACAACATCACTCAACAACCGTGTGAACAACTACGCTACTTTCGAAACTGTAACTTAGTTATTATGTGTGTGTGTGTGTGGTGTGTGTGTGTGTGTGGTGTGTGTGTGTGTGTGTGTGTGTGTGTTCAAACAAAAAGTAAGGTCGTTTCCTGCATTTAAAGCGGTTTTTATTATTGTAAATTAAAGTCAGACTCAAACTATTTAAATTATAAGGATCTGTTTATGTCGTATTTTAATTAATTAAATTTTGCACCTTCAGCAAATGAGACGTTTTAAATTCTATAATAATTATAACCATCATTCTGGAGGTTCAGAAAGTGACAACGCTCTAGCCCAGGGGTCACCAACCTGGGCGGTAGCGCTCACTAATGGGTTCACATTAAAGGTAATTAAACATTTATTTCATTATTCATTTTATCGATTATGTTGATTTATTCTTTTTGATCTAAGGTGGGCGATAAGCTTTTTTAATTTTCAAAAAATCGTAAAAGTGGGCGGTGAACAAAAAAAAGGTTGGTGACCCCTGCGTCTAGCCAGATTAATGCGACCCATTTCTCTAACTTCTGCGGATTATTATTAGTAGCACCATCGAGAGTCGAATTCCCGATTCACACGAACATTTTTTTGTTTTATAAGATTGGGTGGAGGAGTGAAACAGAAAATTATTAAAGTTATTTGCTTAAAATCAAACAATATTTTAGTTAAACAAAGCAAAAAATACATGAAATTTTGAAATAAAAAATATGATAATTTTTAAAAAATTTTAATGCAAATATAAATTTCTTTACTTTAGAAAGTATTATTTTCAAAATAAAATTTGACTATAATTTAACAAGAAAAGTAATTTCATTAATATTTTTTATACGAAACTAATTTTAAAAAATAACATGACCCTCGCAAATAATTCTATCGATAAAGGGTTAATATACGTCGTTTTAGTTGCAAAAACGTGCATTTTTAATTTTCTTTTAGATGTAAAATTTTTAAGTGAAACTATTAAATTTTCACCTATTAAAAGTATTTACTAAAATGCAAAGATTCCCACTCTGGTAACAGTGCACGGCAGCTCGAAATAAAACTGTAAATGAATTTTGGCAAAATTTTGATCATACCATGAGAGAAAAAATTGAACACGCTTCCCCATGCCAAGATGATCTATGTCCTCCATTGGTGTACAGTATGTGGAAAAAGCTAATAGATATTAACTGACTTTGTAAATTTTGTCAATATACGTCTGTTCCATTATAAAATTTACTTATATACATTCTGTCAAACTTCTGCACTTGTGACAATGAACTGATTCAGTGCCAAGAGTGTAAATAAGTCGCGTTTTAATGACCTGGTACCTAGTAACTGGAAAGACTCTCTCACTCGGTAACAATTGTCAGAAATAATATCTTGTGTCTTCAAAACACTGACAAGAATTTCATCAAACAGTGATGAATAAAACAAAACAAGGCCTTTCAAAGTTTTCCAAACAATAAAGTCTCCTCCATTAATTAGAGAAAAGAGGAAAAAACATTAAAGAAACGAAATTAAACAGAATAATAATTAGACAAAGCGAATCTTGTGAAAAAAACAAAAAAAAACAGTTTCTACCACCCATTAATGTATACACTGAAATGGTTTATCAAATTATACTAAAAATTTGTTAAATGGACAAACTTCGGACCTTTCAATTACTGGACAGACAAATTAATGAAACTAATCTTTCTAATACTAACAAATGGAAAAATGGAAATAGGTCAAAAACCTTTGATAAATTAACAAATATTATGTCTATTGATTTTACGTTAAAGCTGTTGTGCCATATATATATATATATATATATATATATATATATATATATATATATATATATATACAGTATATATTTCATCACATAACAATAATAAAATGTATGCAAGGCAAAAAGGGAAAGTCCGCCATATGTCATTGCAGGAACATGTCATGTAGCAGACTTTCCCTTTATGCACTTCAGTATACTCGTAGTTTATTAATTCAATAATAGCACTCCTCTATAAACATGGCACCATCAATATTTACTCAGTCGCCAAGAGGCAGCGTCCCTAAACCACGCCCTTTGGTACATTTACTGTGAACTATGATAATAACCTCAAGTAATCTTTATGTCGATGTAGTTACACATAATATAATTAAAAAATAAACCTTGTCTGCAACAAACAAGTTTACCTTTTCAGTGTATAAATACCATAAGTAACCGAATCTGGGTTCGAGAGTATTTCTGATGGATTGAGAGTCTATTTTGATCTTGATTCGGATTCACATACGAACTAAATGATTACCGAATTAGATTATAGCTAAGGTTTTACTGGATCAAAACGTTTTTGACTTCCTTTGTTACTCGTTCTACGATCAGATTACAGTAATTAGCGTCTTCTTGTAATATTTCTCAAGTACTGTATTTAATGTTTTTAGTAATGTCAGAGTAATGAATGGGTTTTGTGACATTGAAGGCAGTTCAAAACCAATAAAAAGGTATCGAATTGTTAAAGAAAGTTATAGATTTAGAGAAAGACTATTTCAAATGTCAATTAAAATATCAGTGAAGAACAGAATTGAATTAACTAATGAATTGACTAATGAGCAAATGAATGTAAAGTCGGGGATTAAATGACCTATACTTATGGTGTTGGTTGTGAATATAAAAAATATAAACAAAAGGGGTTCATCTACATGTAGTAAATGTAAAGCCAAAAACTAAGAGCAAATTTTTACGTCATTTTTGTTTGGTGAACTGAATACGAAATATTGAGATTAAAATTAAGAAATACATAATGTTATCCTTTATGGTCATATTTCTATTATAGAAAGCGTCTCTTCGCTTCGGTTTCCAAATTTTATTGCCTCAGAATAAGATTTCAAAATAAAATTATGGCCTCGTAAAAGATTATACAGGGTGTCTCAGAAGTCGCGCACCATATTTATAAGTGCGGATGACCTATAAATATGGTGCTCGACTTCTGAGACACCGTGTAGATTATACTTCATAAGTGATCAATCGTTTGGATGAGACAAATTGATAAAGAAACGGAACAAATAATAGAAAAAAAATGTGTGGTGTTGATATATTTAGAGAAAATGGGTAGGATAAAGCTAACAAAACAATTTACCGGCAAAGCATAGCCATACCTTACCTCAAATTTCATAACGAACTTTGCTTTTCAGTTCGTGAAATCGACGTAAATGGTTGCTTTCGAAGTTGCATAATTGAATAAATAAATGAATGAATCTGATACGGATTGAAATTCTCTTTGGTAAATTTACGAAATCCCATTTATTATTAAATTTATGTTGTTGTTGTTGTCTTTTTTTACTCAGGAAGGAAGGGCCAAGGTACCAAAATAATAACAATAATAATAAATATTGCAAAAATAACGATATTTTTAAACTTTAGTACGACTCGTAACTATTTTTGTGACAAAAACAATTAGTTTTCAAGTATTCAAAAATTTTTTTATTCAAAATAGTTCCGTTTTTTTTAAATGTTCAACTATCAAATCTCATTTGATAGTTGACAGAATTCATAACAGCTACGTAATATGTTAAGGTAGGTTAGATTATGCTACATTAAGTTAGTTGAGTTTGGTTAGATTAAGTTAAACTAAGTTAAGTGGGTTAGATTTGGTTAGGTTAGTAATTATGACTCTGTCCCTGAACTGCGCATGAATTCTGGGATTTTATTTATATAAAACACCAAAATTTTGCATTTAAGTTTAAAGTGCAGAATTTTGTAATTAGAAATACTTTAATTATGAAGTAATAAAAAAAAACAGTCATCGATATTAAAGTGTACAAATGTATAGTACAAATATAAAAATAACATAGGCCTGCGAATGAGAACTTTGTAAGAGTTGTTTTCTTACTAATAACTGATTTTTATATAATTCAACTACGCTGATTTCGAATGAGGTGTCCATTTTTTTCTATCACGTAAGGATTTCCCGCAAACTGGAAGGGAAAAAACAACAACATAAATAAATATTATTTATTTCAATTTACATTAGGTACCTATTTCGCTTTGTTATACTAATTACAAATGCAAACAACTTTAAAAAGAAAGAAGACTATTAACGTCAATTACATATTCATCTTTATTTGTCCTGAGTTTTCTTGTGAGATCTATGCCTTTTAGTCTCGAATGTACGCGCTGTTCCTTTTCTTTTATGTAATAATTCTGGAGTTTCCCGTTTCAACATCCAGCAGTAATCAGCCATTATGCTGATGTCCCACCTTCCCTGATATCTCTTCTCCATTTCTTTGATGTCTTGGTAAAACCAAGCATTTATAAGCATTTATAGGCAGTAGTTTTTAATCTAAATTTAATTGAGTCAATTTTAATGAAAATTACTTACATATGCAATATGAAATATGACATTTTGTGAAAAATCTGTACGTGATGGCGAAAAATTAATATTATTTTCGGAATTAGCGTGCAAAAATTACTATGTAAGTGATAAAATATTTCGGACAACAAAACCATCGAAGGCCTGTATAATAAGTTAATGTAGAGTATCAGCGGAATATAATGTTGTTTTCATTATATTTTTAAATAATAATTTGAAATGGACTATTAAAATTCTGAAAATGACCTCTTGGCCCGAAAGCAAAGCGCAGGTGTCCCTTTCTATTATTCTTTGGGGACCTATTGCATTGCAGGACGATAAAGAATACTCAGGCGCCTCGTAGGAGGTAGAGATTAGAGCGTTTATCTCTTGCATCCTGCGAGAAGGTTTCGGTGGTTTCGCCGTCGGCATCTGTTGCTACTTTTTATGGATGATCTACTTGCTTCTTTGTGGGCGGCCGAATTCTCAAAACTACAAAGCGGACTTGTTCTCACAGTTGAAAACGTCCGGTTTAAGCCCGAACATCCAAGAAAACGTTCTTGGTTGACCCCGAGCATCTTTTCTCTTCTTCTTCGTTCCGTTTCATTTACTCTCTTTATCATCTGTTTACCCTTCTCTTCTACGTTCTCGTTTCTTTTCTTCCACTTCTTTCCATTCTTTGGGGACTTACCCCACCATTACAGAGGA
>JAJOZX010001631.1:537500-545000 GCA_023014485.1 Bathynomus jamesi
AATATTAATGACAGTCCATTCGGCGAATCGTCCGTTCGGCGAAACAGCCGTCGGAAAAATGTCTGTCGGCAAAACGTCTGTCGGCGAATCGACCGGGTACCGTCCTCCTTAGCTGATTTTTTTCCGTGTCTCATTTGCCCTGAAAGCAGTCCAGCATATTCTCAAACACACCCTTCTCCCTCTATTCCTTACTATACATACATGCATCGTACACATTACACATTCTTTTCAAAAATTTAAAAAAAATAATGGTATAGTTTTTAACATCCTCGGGGACCTTGATTTTGACCCTCTCCTTTTGCGGGCATTCGCCCTTGACTCCTCCTTCCTAGAAATACACGCAGTTTATTGCTAATACGAAAAGAACATT
Organism: Bathynomus jamesi; assembly: GCA_023014485.1. NCBI lineage: Eukaryota > Metazoa > Arthropoda > Malacostraca > Isopoda > Cirolanidae > Bathynomus > Bathynomus jamesi. Next base: position 537,871 of record JAJOZX010001631.1, read on the forward strand.
AGCATTTATTAATGTCTGATACATGAAAAACGAAATATGTAGTTAAAAGGTCTATTAATTATTAGTAATATATAAAAGTACTTTTCGGGCTTCAATAAAATACAGTGATAACTTTTAGAATATTGTAATTACGTTTTCATTCTAGAATTATCAGGGAATATTTTACAATATACAGAATTGGAATAAAATCCTATGCAAGTAACTAGAAGCACCGTAGAATCTACTGAAAATAATAGCATTATTAAGAAAATTTTAAGGAAGATGAACTGTAGACTGTTATTCAAGTTAAAAAAAAACTAAGTTATACTGTTAAACTGGCAGCAAATGTAACCATTTTTGTAACTAATGTCACTGTGGTCTTACTTGTAGAAAGGGCTCCTGCATTTTTTTTTATGCAGGAAGGATGGGCCAAGGGCGAATGCCCGCAAAAGTGCCCCCCTCCCACACTCATAGAAGAAGACGAGAGCCAAAATCAAGGTCCAGGGTTATCAAGATGGCAAGACACTCTGCGTTTGAGAGATTGGAGATCATAGACAAGGAGAAAGATGGACTGAGGAAGATTGTTCCAGAGTTGACCGGTTGAGTAGATAAAGGACGAAATACCGATTAACCCTTGCACCTACATCTGAAAACAAAAGGATTACGCTAATAAAAATACGAAAGTTAGGAAGTTTAGCAATGACAAATCCGTAGAAAACACGTAAATGAGAGATTCGATTTAAAATTTTCCTTTTTATATTCTTAATCGCATTTGGGTTTGGATTTTTTTAGTATTTTAGTCAGATTTACATAAGGACTGGGAACATAAGGACTAGGATTAGGATCTCAAATTCTTGACTGGATCTTTCTGAAATTGGATTTCGATTCAAAATTTCTTTCCGCCTTCAATTAGACAATTATAAAATGTATTTTTAGGAAATTACATTAAATTCAAATATAATGGAATGATGGGGTTGTTTAACCTTTAATTAAGGTAATATGACAGAAAGGAACTACATCTTCACATGGGATCCGAATCACGATTTGCTACACAATCTGAATGCAGAGTACAGTTCCCTATCCAACTTACTCTCCAGACTTTAACTTGTTGATCAACCGGAAGCGGTGTTACAATATTGGCCACGTCGTAGACCCATTAAATAAAATATTTTAATCGAGATTATTATATATACATACATATATATATATATATTATATATATATATATATATATATATAAATGCACAGGGTGGGAGAAAGTCCTTAAGAATTTTATACAAACAACATTATACAGCTGTGTTCAAATAATGAAACAAATAAAAAAAAAAGTCTATAAGAATTTTATTCATACAAATATTTGTTAAATTGTAATTTAATCTGAAAGAGTTCTCCATCCGCTATGATACATTTGTGGATTCTCTCTGTGAAACTCTTCATTGTTCTTCTGAATATATCGAGTAGGATCCTTTTCAGTTCTTCATCTATTCTGCGGCCAAGGGCATTCACATTTGGATAGATAAAACCAAGAGTGTACAGTTTGTCACGCAAATAAGCCAAGGCCAGAAATCACATGGGATTAAATCAGATGATCTGGCTGGCCACTCAATGGAACCTCGCCTCCCAACCCATCTTTCTTTAAGGTTCGTATCCAAAATCTCACGGGCAGCTGCAGAGTAATGTGGCGGCGCTCCATCATGTTGATAAAGCCAATTACTACCAACGCCATTAGTAAACTGTGGTAAAATTTTCTCTCTCAATACCTGGCAATAGCGTTTTCCATCCATCGTATTTCTCGATATGTCAAAGGACGCCCAAACTGTTAGTGTAGCCATTTTAACGGATTTACTCAATCGTATTTTGGGATTTTTTTTTTTCGCCCAGTAGTGAACGTTGTGTTTGTTTCCTTTACTCGTTAAACCGAACGCACATTCATCTGAAAATTTTATCTTTCAAAGGAAATCTGAATCACTGTTGAACTTTTGGCTCACTGTTTCAGCAAACCACAGCCATCTATCAGAATTATCGTCATATATGAGCTGAGAGTAAATGGGTTTGTAAGCGTGGTACCCCTGTGATTTCAATATTTTTGCTACTAAATTTGGAAATACCCATTTCCCGCCTTTTCTCGTTGAAGTTGTTGGATCGACTTGAAAACTGGCGAGGACATTTTGTTTGTTGTTGTCTCCTGTCGCCGTTACTGGTCTTCCGCTTCTTGGACGATCTTTTACCAGGCTCCTTGTTTCCAAAAGTTTGAGCTTCCAATATCGAAGAGTGGTTGCACTTGGTGATGGTTTATTATATATTTTTTTAAATAAACGCAAACTTTCTTCGCAATTATTATAAGAAATAGCCCATGATACAAGATTCACTTTTTCTCCATTGCCGTATTCAATCCTTACTGACATGGCTGTGACTGGGGCTAGGGCCTAGAGCCTTCCTGTTCTAGCCTACAGTATGTCATTCCTGGCCTTGTATAGTTGCTTTGAAAAGTATCGCATACACTGCAGTAATATCACTGGAATTTATTTATTATAAACAAATTATTTGTATGTATAAAATCCTAAAAGACTTCTACCACCCTATAAAATAAGAATAAGTTGAATAAGAGTGGACTCCAAGGGATCTAAACTCCTTTGTTAGACACGACTATAGCTGATCATGAAGTTAAATGAGCCTAACTTAAAAGAAAAGTGGTAATTCGTATTCATAAAACAAATATTAACACAGAATACTGACTTAGTAATGAAGTCGGCAAGAAGAAAGAAATGATTTAAAATTCGTGTCCTTATTTTGGTTATTCTAATGCCACTTTCAGAAAAAAACGGCCCGTCTGTATACTATTATAGCAAAAATGCAGACGAAAACTTGTCATTGCAATTGCAAATTCATGTCCGTGAATAACCTCACCACCAGCATCCCCCACCCTCCAGAACCCCTCGAAACCCCTTAACCTATTTTTCCCTTTCCCTTAGCGTCCCCTCGCAATACTTTCTCCTTCCACGGAGCTGGCTCCTCTGGATCCGCATCTCCTCCCCTTTACAACCTCCCTAATTTCCTAGCCCTTTTCTTCTCATGATAATCACCACTGCAACCGGAAGACGTCAGAGGGGTAATCACGCGCTCTTTCTTCTTGAAAAAAGATAATATATATAATAATTATATATATATATATATATATATATATATATAATAATATATCCCATCTTTTCTGGTTGCAGAGATCATCATGGGAAGGAAAAAAGAAGGGTTATGGGGATACGAATAGTTGGAAAAGGGAGGAAGATTCGGACCGTGGGGAGACTGGAACCACGGAAGAAGAGGGGATTGCAAGAGCGTTATGAGAGTGAATGACTGAGGAGGGTCATTTCCGGACATGAGCTTCCATTGTTAATTGCAGTGACAAAATTTTCTATCTATATTTGTGCCGTAAGCCACATTAATTTATTTCCTCGTGTTTATGTAACTGTAAGTTGAAAATTATTTGTTAAAACAGTTTCTTAGAACAAAAAATACACGAATTAAATTCCTTTATAAATACATGACCTTGACTAAAAGAATACTAGTCATTATATGCAATTATGCGTGTTACATGTATTTACACACACACACACATGCATACGTACATGCATACATACGCAACTATCTTCTTACACGCGTAAAAATATATATTTCTAAAAAAAATCACGGCTCACACACAAAATATATTATTATTATTATTATTATTATTATTATTATTAAGAAAACCTAGAAATATTAAACTTACCATAAACGTAGAAAACAAAAGTTATAGAAAAATTCCTTTAAAATGACGCTAATTTTGTAGTGTACACATTATAGTTTTTAGTTTTGCGTTTAAATGAATATGGGTCGAAAACCAAAAATTCGAAAAATATTCACACTTCAACACAGAATTCACTTATCGCCATAAGAGTCTATACCAGTATAAAGCTCTTCAAAAGTTCTATCAGATACAATAATTTAAAATTAAAAATTATTTTAAAAAGGACCAAATACTCAAAATCAAATTTCAGAAAGAAATGGTCATAAAATAATAAATTTTAACATGGCGAGTTTGTCTTTATGTCCTTATGTAGACGATGTACAGCTACATATATGGTAAAAATTTCTAGTTCATAACTTTCTTAGTTTTTATTTGAGGGTGTAATGAACAGTATCTTTAATGTAATGTAATGTAATGTAATGAACAGTATCTTTAATGTAATGTAATGAACAGTATATTTAATGTAATGTAATGTAATGAACAGTATCTTTAATGTAATGTAATGTAATGTAATGACCATTATCTTTTCCTACATTTTGCTGTTAGTCTGAAATTACAATTTCTTTAAATTTCGTCGGAGACAAACGCTCATAGACAGTTAATCACAAAAGCCACATTATAATAATTATATAAAAATATAATTTTTATTTTCTAAAGGTTTAATAGCAAAGAAACTTTAAATTTTTATAAAATATGAAATACATTACAGAGGACTTTGAACTTTATATCAGTCTGTAGGCAATCATCTCTTCTATATATGTATATATATATGGTATGAAATTCTTGCATATAACTTACATATGTATTGTTCCGTTAATAACTGAAAAGCAATGTTTGTATGAACCTGGAGTTTTCTTCGACGTTTTTCAGACGTAAATTGAAATTTGCGAGAAAATTCCCTCTCAAAAACCAGTTTTTTTTAATATTATGATAAACAACACGAAAATCTCTATCATATTCCATACATTTTAATTTCGGGGGTTAAAATCCACCCCTAACATTATCCGAAAGAAAGTATGTCTCAAAAATGTTTTGTTTTCAACAACCGATAACTCGCTAATTATCGGGAGTAGGTGACGGAAATTTATAATAACATAAAAAAATCCCTTATCTCTATATACTGTGTGTGTGTGTGTATATTATATATATATATATATATATATACCTATATATATATATACCTTACCTTACCTTATGAACCTTATGTTGTTTCGTGCGTTGGTCTCTCTTCACACGGAGGTCAAGCTGGTGGCCCCGCCTCTAGGTCTGGCCTGGTGGAGGAGCAAGTTGCTTTCTTGCGCTCTCCACCGTACATAGCAAGGCACGCCCGGCTCATCTGGTACTGTCCTGAGCCAGGCATCTAGTCTTTTCTTGTAGACTTCAACTTGACGACCTTACGTTTCTGAGGTCCTTAGGAAGCTGGTTGAAAAGTCTTGGCCCCTGACAACAAGCTATTTTCTTCAGGGTTGAGGAGGTCCCTTGTCGGGCCTTTAATTGGGAACACTACAATTCTGCCTTTCCTATTTTCCAGTGTTGTTGAATGGTAATTTGGGTTTAGTTTTAGGTTGGTACCAGTTTCGATCATTTTCCATATGTAGATTATGATGTACCTCTCTCTTCTTCTTCCAGTGAGTAAGATTTAGTTTACGTAGTCTTTCCAGTAGTTGAGTTCTTTGCAGCCATCAATCTTGGCTGTGAAATGCCTTTGCGTTTCTTCTAGTTTATTAGTTTCTTCCTTTTTATATGGGGACGTCAAAACTGAGCAGTATTCAAGTTTTGGTATAATCAGTGTTTTTAGAAGGGGAATCATTACTGTCCTGTCCCTTCTCTTGAACGTTCTTAGAACCTGTCCGGCGACTCTTTTTGCTTTATTTATCGCTATCTGATTTTGTGTTTCGAATTTAGCATCATCTGTCATTATTATCCCGAGATCAATCGCTTTCATGCTTCTCTGAATTTCCTGTCTATGGAGCATAATATGCAGTCTGTTTAAGTTCTTCTTTTCTACCATATCTCAAGAGCTGAAATTTCTCGGCGTTGAATGACATGTTGTTGTCTTCTGACCATTTGCATATTTTGTTCGTGTCCCTCTGCAAGGCCTCCACGTCATGTACATCGCTGATTTTTCTGCTGATCTTTGTATCGTCTGCAAAGGATGTTACTATACTATTGCTGTTTACTCCGCTGTCTATGTCTGTTAGCATGATTATGAACAGGAGTGGGGCCAGTACTGTCCCTTGTGGTACTGAGCTGCGTACTTCCGATTCTGATGATGATATACCTTGAATTTTGACGACCTGCAGACAATGTTCCCTCTAAGGTGTGCGCGTGTGCGCGCGCACACGCGTTGTGAAACCCGCGCACACAGCAAAATAAAATGCGCACAGGCTCAAGCGTATCATGAGTCACGACAGTAAATGAAGTAATTTCAAAAATATACCGTCACACAAGGTCTGACCATTTGCATCAACATACTCTATAGTCGCTCTTTTAAGTATTAACCCCTTCCGCCCGACTTCGCCGACGTCCGCGCAATTACGTAATACGGATTTTTTTTACTCTATGTATTTGCATTTTTTCTTTTATACATTAACGCATTGAATATAAACCTTCTCTTTTCTTATTTTGCATAAAAACGAATAGTAATTATCTCATAATTCATAAAAAATAATTATTTTTTATTTTATTCCTATTTGTGAATGGATAAAATCATGTATTAATCTTGATAGTCTATTTTAAATTGCTAAATGCTAAAAATTGTTTTGAAAAATGATGACTAAAAATTGTCATTTTCAATTAATGTTATTTTTATTTTATTTCTTTATTTTGTTGAATTTTATTTCACTATTTTTATTTTATTCATATTTTTAGAATGGATAAAATGTTTTCTTTTTTAAGAATATATAATATTGTAAACAGTTTTTTAATATCCATTTAATAGTACCGTAATGATCGAGCTATCACTTTATGGAAATAGTATTTATTAAGTATTTAACATTTATATATATTTCTTGAAGATAATAGCGCTCAGAAAAGTTTGCACAATTTTTCACCATGAATCTAAATGTATGCACAACGAAAATTTCTTGCGCACATGGACTAAAAAAAATTAGAGGGAACATTGCCTGCAGACGATCACTAAGGAAGTTGTAGATCCATTTTCCCACTTTGCCTGTTATTCCCATGTCTTTAATTTTATGTGCTATTATACCATGGTCACATTTATCGAAAGCTTTAGCAAAATCTGTGTATATAACATCGTAGTTGTCATTGCCTTCCAATGCATCTAGGATATTGTTGTAGTGCTCTATTAGTTGTGATAGGCATGATCTACCTGATCGGAATCCATGCTGATTTTCGTTGAATCTTT
>JAJOZX010001631.1:550000-737500 GCA_023014485.1 Bathynomus jamesi
TCCAGCACGCCAACCTAAATAATTTCAAAAAACCAACTGGACAGATTCCTATGCAAAGTCAATAACCAGCCAGGCTACGAGGGCAAGATGGAATTAGAAAGCAATTCCCTCCTCCACCAAACCCCGCAAATGAGGCGGGAAGTTGCAGAGAGGTCGTCGCAGGTCGATCCCGGACCGTCGTTCAAACCCTGATAATATATATACTATATATATATATATATATATATATATTATATATAGCGAGGAATAGGAGGACGAAAAGATGGTACATGTTTATTAACAGACGTTTCGGAAAAATTCAATTTCCATCATCAGTGCTAAAAAGTTTAAAAACAAGTAGAAATAAATAAATATAATAAATAAAAACGAACAATAAATTAAAATGGCGCTACAATTAGCGAGAATTAATAATAAGTTACAATATATATTAAATTAGAAGATTAAAAATTAAATGATATAAAGTATAAAAGTATGGACAATAAATAAAAAATAAAAACGGTTTAGGTGAAACAGAATTGAAGGGGTTCTTACCAAATTGTTAGCGTAATGAGAGACTAATTGTACAGAAGATTGGGAATGGTTGCCTGTTGAAAGAATTCCATATTAGAAAGATGGGGCCAGGCGGAGTGATGGTGGATTTCTTTTGAGAGTTTATTTGGCAATGTTTAAATTGAAAGCAGAACTGTAATCGTTGAGGGTTGGCTGGATACTGAGGATATAAAGGGACTCAAGTATGCGGAGGTCGATTAGTTGGTTGGCTGAATTAATGATTTTGAAATTGGAGGAAAGTAACGGGTGGTTGTGAAGGTGGCAGTGATCCATTATTGCTGATTTGGAGGATTTGTTCAAAGGCTGTGAAGTTCTTGTAGAAATCCCACGATGCTCGTCCACTCTTGTTTGATATTGGCGGATGGTACTGCCAATATAGTTCGCTTTGCAACGAACACAATTAAAAGCGTAGATAGTGGACGAAGCAAGTGGCTGGGGTGTTTTTTCTTTATGGTTGAGGTAAGAGTTGATACTTGTTGTTGGTGAAAGCTAAATGAAATTTAATTTGGGGGTAAAGCGGGGTGAGTAAGAGACGGAGTTCTGAAAGTATTTTGTGGCTAATGTGGTCGTAAAAGGGGAATGAAAAATATTGCACGTCTTTTTAACAGTGGGTACTTTAAGGGGGGGGGTGATAAATATTATTAAGAAAGTTTCTGTTTAAAGATTGTAACAGATGTTTTGGGAAAGAGTTATTAATGCTGAAGTTAAGAATTAACTCTATTTCATGGTGGAAGGATAAGTACGAGGAGCAAAGATGGTAGGCACGGTGGATTAAAATTTTAATACTGTTTATTTTATATAGCGAAGGGATGTGCTTAGGAAATTATTAAAAAATTTTAATCCACCGTGCCTACCATCTTTGCTCCTCGTACTTATCCTTCCACCATGAAATAGAGTTAATTCTTAACTTCAGCATTATAACTCTTTCCCAAAACATGTTACAATCTTTAACCAGAAACTTTCTTAATAATTTATCAACCCCCCTTAAAGTACCCACTGTTAAAAAAGACGTGCAATATTTTTCATTCCCCTTTTACGACCACATTAGCCACAAAATACTTTCAGAACTCCGTCTCTTACTCACCCCGCTTTACCCCAAATTAAATTTCATTTCGCTTTCACCAACAACAATAGTATCAACTCTTACCTCAACCATAAAGAAAAAACACCCCAGCCACTTGCTTCATCCACTATCTACGCTTTTAATTGTGTTCGCTGCAAAGCGAACTATATTGGCAGTACCATCCGCCAATATCAAACAAGAGTGGACGAGCATCGTGGGATTTCTACAAGAACTTCACAGCCTTTGAACAAACCCTCCAAATCAGCAATAAGGGATCACTGCCACCTTCACAACCACCCGTTACTTTCCTCCAATTTCAAAATCATTAATTCAGCCAACCAACTAATCGACCTCCGTATACTTGAGTCCCTTTATATCCTCAGTATCCAGCCAACCCTCAACGATTACAGTTCTGCTTTCAATTTAAACATTGCTAAATAAACTCTCAAAAGAAATCCACCATCACTCCGCCTGGCCCCATCTTTTTAATATGGAATTCTTTCAACAGGCAACCATTCCCAATCTTCTGTACAATTAGTCTCTCATTACGCTAACAATTTGGTAAGAACCCCTTCAATTCTGTTTCACCTAAACCGTTTTTATTTTTTATTTATTGTCCATACTTTTATACTTTATATCATTTAATTTTTAATCTTCTAATTTAATATATATTGTAACTTATTATTAATTCTCGCTAATTGTAGCGCCATTTTAATTTATTGTTCGTTTTTATTTATTATACTTATTTATTTCTATTTGTTTTTAAACTTTTTAGCACTGATGATGGAAATTGAATTTTTCCGAAACGTCTGTTAATAAACATGTACCATCTTTTCGTCCTCCTATTCCTCGCTAAGCTACGCTTCCCTAAGAACAAACCATTCAACCAAGTTATATATATATATATATATATATATATATATATATATATATATATGAAAATGAAAATGTTTATTGGCAGACTATAGTCCATATGACAAATATTATTAATACAATGACAGTTCACATACTAAGGATAGAAATATATACAGTTGATTAGAAATAATACTGTAATGTCGGAGTTAAGTGGAGCTACAGACAGACGTTTTCGTACCAAGAAGTCCATAGCTTAGAGCAGAGCTTTCCAAACTTTTCACGTTGGTGACACACTATTTAAGCATAAAAATTTTCACGACCATTAATTAATTTTTATCATCAAATATCAAATATCAGATAATTTTTCAGTAGGTGGTTTATCTTGAAGCCGATTTTGTTGATAGAAAAATCAAAATTTTCAAAATACAAAAAACACTAATGTGTCGCGACACAGTTTGGAAAGCTCTGGCTTAGAGGATAAATGGCAGGACTCATGGATAGCTTGGATAATCGGGTTGGTTGATTTTTGAATTCTTTGCATTAGCATGTATTGAGCACATCTTGTTACCTCCCGGAAGCTCGGGACATTGCGGGTAGCAAACATTTGAGAACCTGAGCATCTCGGGGGTAATTTATGTAAGAGTTTAAAAGGCCTGTTGTACATCAAATTTAGGGTTCTGCCAGAACCTTTTTTATACTGTAATTCACCGAGAGTTGCTGTCCGTATATATTACTGCAGAATGTACGAAAGAGAGTGTCTTTAGCTTCACTTGTACAGAATCGAAAGTTCCTTATGGTCATATTCGCTTTAGCACACAGGCTTCGAGATTGTTTTCTTATATCCGAGTCATCACTCAAGGAGCTGGTAATAGTTTGACTTAAATACTTAAACTCTTGTACTTCCTCAATTACTTCACCATATATATATATATATATATATTTGCCGCTATCGCTTACTCTGTGGACACACGCACGCCACTGATATATACACTTGTGTGTGTGTGTGTGTGTGTGTGGGTGTGTGTGTGTGTGTGTGTGTGTTATATTTGCTTACATTTTGCAGCAAGCTCTCGTTAACTGCATAAGGCAAAAGTAAAAACTGTGCAGATGTAATTATTTATAAAAAAAAAACAGACGTACCTATTTGTTGTAAGAAACTTTTTGGCTCACAGTTCACGTAATTTTCATTTATTTCGTTTCAATATTATTACGTAATAGACATAACAGCAGTCCGAGTATATTCAAAAAATGTACTCTAATTTTTGACTTTCCAAGAAATAATTGCATCGTTGTTTATTTACAGTTAACTGTATATTGCTTCTTTCGTTAGAATTAAATGTAATATTTATTCAGATATTTACATCAATATTTTAGCGTTCTATCTTTTTTATTTAAAGGCTTTCATATATAACTCATAATAATTTGCTGTTCATTCGTTTATTTTTAAGAGCATGATAAATATCCATTCGTTTCAAAGTTGAGAGCTATTGAAGAATAGGGACCCCAGCCTTCTTTAGTTAGGCTTATAAGGCTAACTAACGAAAATATCACGACCTAACCTAACCAATCGTTAGGTTAACTGTACGCCCTTGATGATTGGTTAGGTTAGGTCATGATATTTTCGTTAGTTAGCCTTATAAAGCTAACTAAAGAAGGCTGGGGTCCCTATTCTCAATAGCTCCCAAAGTTGAATTTCATCGTAAAATGCTGTATTAATAATGTATTTTTTTTATTTCTATAGTAAATATTGATATTAAATTCAAAGATTTGCTTGAAAAGATGTCGCGTATCCCAACATCCTATTCATTGAGAACATTTTGACTCTTAGATTCTTTGCAGGAAATACTACATTCAATATTAGTGGTAATATACTCTGTAAATTTAGGGATGAGATGTTTTTCATCTGTTTACTATTTCATACCTTAAGCAATGAATTTTTTTAATAAAGATTGTTTGTTTGTTAGTTTATTTGAAAAAAGCTATAGAATTAACGTAGGGCTATAGTACTATAGTACTGGGAACTGTATTATGTGTCGCCTTCATACTCAGAAAAAAACAACGCGTGCGCACATACACACCCACCCACCCACACACACACACACACACACACATATATATATATTATATATATATATATATATATATATAAAATTGCTGTTGTAAGAGAACTAAGATTAAAATCATACCAATAGGTTTGCTGCTAAAGAACTGAAAACAGATCCCAGAAGGAGAAACACATTAATGAAACGCGCAGTCATATTTATTCTCTGACTGTTGGTTTCGTGTCTACAGTATCAACCATATGAAAAGCAGGTAACACACCGAAATATATACGCATACATACATATCATGTCTCCTGATATGTGTTGTCCGGGCTCGCCACCCACTTCTTGGGCTTACCAACTTCTTCAAAACTTTTTTCGCAGCCCGAATTCCTTTGGGGATTGTTTACTAGTTCGTCTGCAAGCAAAAACCTTGAACGGACCAAAATCTGCAGCATCTGAGTGTTCGCCAGTTCGGTTTAACTCTTCGTTTAATATAAATGTAAGGAAAAATTAAGTTATATTAAATATAAGTGCCCATTATAAGACTTACTTGGCCGCCCGGTTGTTCAGTGGTTACGGTAGCGGACTCTCGTCTGAGCGGTATGTTGCTGGTTCGCTGTCGCCCCGTGACATCGAGTGGAGTTGAGTTGGCAATTTACTGTTTCTGCTCTGTCTATGGTGACCCCTGGGGCCACACTCACACCCACGTAGTAGGAAAACGAGCTTCTTGGATGCTTCTTGGAATGTTTATTACTTATGTCGCAACCATGGAAATCATCTTTTCGAACCATTCCCAATGTCGCATTTATTGTTTTATGATAAGTTCGCTCCAAGAGTGAAGTTCCTTCATTTCTCATTACGGTCGAAATACAAACAAGATTAATCCCCGTTTTTAAACTGTATTATAATCATTCCCAATTATCCTATTTTCCATAGTCATCTTCATTCCTTACGTGGTAATATCACATTCCCCAAATAAACCCACTACACCTTCATGAATGTAACTTTAGTCAAAGAATGACGAAATTCCTTGTTTGTACTTCGTACATTTCATTTATCCCTAATAATAATATACAGCCTACTATATATTATTATTATTTGTATATATGTACAGGGAATCTGTGTAACTAGGAATTCAATAATTTTCCCGTAGGTTTAACGGAAATAGCACGACTTAACCTTACATGAAATCCCTGAACATTTTAGGGATTTCGTGAAATCCCTAGTTACACAGATTCGCTGTAACATATATACGTTAAGTTCTGACTTCACTCACTTATTTTCATTTATGTCCCATCGATTATTTGTCTACTTTTTGTCTTCTACCATTCATTCGTCCATTCATTAATCACTTGAATTTACTGGATATTACAATAAAATACTTAGACTAAAAATCATTCAACAGAAATTTATAATTGGTTGAAACATCATCAAAGTCTTGTTACTTTTCGAACTTAAATAACACACTTATCCTTTCTAATAATAATTATTTCCCTTCACTGAATTATTAACGTAAACTGAAATGCATGAATTAATCCCAATTAATCTTAAATTAATCTCAACCTAATCTCCTTAATGTATTCCACTTACTGTCACATACTACTGTATATGAAATACTAAATACTCCGTATTTAGTATTTTATCTATTTCCTTATTTAGCCCAAGTCTATCATCCCATATTTTATTAAATTGCTTATTATTAATTTCATAAATAGCCTGTAAATCCTACTTGTCGCACATCCTCATCTCATAAATTAATCTTATATCTATTTATGTGTGGCTATATCTGTCCGCTCATATTATGTACATACATTCGCGTACTTGTAACTGTATGCACAATTTCATCTTTTTCTATATTATTTTTAAATAAATAATTTATAACTACGCGTGTCCGTCATGTGATGCTTACGCGAGTCTCGTTACCCCATGGTTCCAACAACGCAAGTAAATTTAAGGTTCCTGACGAAGGCTAAAATCTGAAGAATGAAAGAAGACTGAAAAGTAAATTTTCTTGTGCTTTTTCCCCCAGTTCCCTCTTTTATTTCTTTATTTATTAATTTGTGTCAATTATGCTTCTTGTTCTTTGGATGTGTTAGGGATAAGGCCCATCAGTTAAACTGCCAGAGTTCAGAGTACTACGAGAAACAACAGCAGACGCTCACGGACCCAGGTCGTTACACTTAAATGACTTCTTAAAAATCGATTTTTCAAGTAATCAACAAAAAATACTTTATATTCATACCATAAACACAGAATTTCAAATCTAAAGAGACAATGGTATAAACAGGAGAAAGCTTCAGTACTAACTGAACCTACAACTGACTTCCGACGGCATTATTGGCTCACCTGTAATTAAATTTCTAATAATATGGCGGCGACTTCCAGTATTATTATTATCTCATTATATTCTTAAGTTATTGTAATTTAATAATTCATACATACAAGAAAAATAAATGGACCCTAGTATTTACAGATCGCAGGATTAATTCTTACGTTCTAATATTGAAATTATTATAATTATAATATTATAATAATCCTTAAACTATTAAAAAATACTTACAATTCCTTCCACTTTCGTTTTCCTAAAAAAAAATTACCGACAATGTTTCGAAGTAGTATGACCGCAAAGTGTTCGAGTGCATATGCAATTGCAATGTTGATCAGTTGTTGCAAGGTGCCAACCCAGGGGGTGGGGATAGTGGGGGAGGGGTGGGGGTAATGGGGGAGAGGGGGCGGGGGTAATGGGGGAGGGGTGGGGGTAATGGGGGAGAGGGGGCGGGGGTAATGGGGAGGGGTTATGCAACAAGGGGTTGGGGTTAGCCCCCAAGTTGCATAAAGGGGGGTGAGGGGTTTTGAGGGGAGAGGGAGAATGACCTTCCCCCAAAGGGATAATCCTAACGTGCCCTCGCCGTAGGCGGGTTTGCGAAGCACAAGCCCCGCCCATACGGCAGGGAGCCGAAGGCTCTGCTTGTTATAATATATTCCTTATAAATCAATTCTTCAAATATGTACATCGTTTCTAATTTGGTATTAAAGTAAATACTTTAATTAACAATCTCTTACTTTTATAAATCCTAGCTAGTATCTCACAAATTAACGTGCCATTCGCCTTTTTTTTTAATTAAAGCGTTAATCAAGTTAGGGTATTTAAGTAATAAATCCTTGGTCCTACTTTTAAAGTTATACAAATCGCGCCCCCCAACTCCTCCAACGTGCGACACTAAAAGCGGATTGGCAGTGTCTAACTTTAAATTCTTTACCTATTGTTCTATTATTTCTATATTAGAGTCAATTACACAAATTAAATCACTGGTCAACAACAATTTTGTCACAAGGGTTTTGATGGGTGTTCTAAGTGTATTTTTTCATGCTGAATCTAAATATGAAATCAGATTTTTTCTATCAGGCTTAGTTTACTTGTGACGCTATGTTCATTTTTTCCTCATTTAGCATGATCACCGGATAAAAAAATAATAACATATTATATATAATTAAGTATATAACAATATTATAATATAAAACATTATAAAAATAATAAATAATAATATATTATATTAATTAATATAACTATAATAAAATATATTAATATTAATATATATGTTGTATTAATTTTTCTGTAAAATTAGTACAATTTATTCCTTTGGGGAGAAAGTTCTGATAATGCTGGCAGGATAAATTTGGTCGGAGCAGCAGACTGTGCAGGTTGAAACATGTTTGTACCTGTTCAGACATGAGCCTAGTTTCTGTGTGTAGAGCAGCTCCAAGTCAGTCTGCTTGTAAATGTCACAGTGTTAACAGCTAGTGTCTGTTGCTTCTTGTTAATTTTACACCAGTGTTGTATTCATATAGATGTTTTGTAATGCCGCGGAACTGTGTGAATCATCCTAATTCCTTTTGTTATGTATGTGGTGATCTAACTTTAAAATCCCAGAAACGTAACTTTACACCATTAGTAAAAAAATGCTATGAACTTTATTTCGGATGTAAAGTAGGCGATCAGGACAAGAGTTGGGCCCCTCACATTTGTTGTGTGACATGTGTAAGACTACTTACAGGATGGCTAAACGGTTCACGTCACATGCCATTTGCTATTCCAATGATTTGGAGGGAACCCAAAGATCACACAACAGACTGCTATTTCTGCCTGGTAAATACAAAGGGGATCACTTCAAAAACAAAGAGCCTTATGAAATACCCTAATCTACCGTCTGCAATGAGACCAGTCCCCACAGTGCTCAACTTCCAGTACCAAATCCTCCTGAACATGTAAGTTTAAGTGATGAGGAATCAAACGTAGCTGTAGCATATCACGAGGAAAAAGATGACATTTCTGATCCAACATTCCAGGCTACCTGTTCCTCCAATGAACCACATTTACTCTCACAAGGAGATCTAAATGACCTAGTTCGTGATTTGAAATTATCTAAGAAGCAGGCTGAACTTTTAGGTTCAAGATTAAAGGGTTGGAATCTACTGCAACGTGACACTAAAGTTTGTTTTTCCGCAGCCGCCATGGTGAATTCAAAGAATGGTTCTCCCATGAAGATGGACTTGTGTTTTGTAAAGATGTTAATTCAGTCATGGGGGCTCTTGGTCATGAACATAACGTGGATGAGTGGCGATTGTTCATTGACTCCTCAAAAGTCAGCTTGAAAGCAGTCCTTCTTCACAACGGAAATAAATTTCCTTCTGTACCTATTGCACATGCTGCAAACATGAAAGAGTCATACGACAACATGAAGTTGCTTTTAGAAAAGTTTCAGTATCAGAAATATAAGTGGAATATCTGTGGAGATCTGAAGGTCATTGCACTTTTGCTAGGGTTGCAGCTAGGTTACACCAAGTACTGTTGTTTTTTATGTGAGTGGGACAGTAGGGACAAGCAAAACCACTACGTTAAGAAGGATTGGCCAAAACGCACCTCACTTGTTCCAGGCAAGAAAAATGTTGTGAATAGTTCACTTGTTGACCCTGAGAAAGTGTACCTTCCTCCTTTGCATATCAAGCTTGGACTTATGAAAAACTTTGTTAAAGCGATGGATAAAGCGCAAACAGGATTCACATACTTGAGAAATAAGTTTCCCCGGATCAGTGATGCCAAGATTAAAGAAGGCATTTTTGTAGGCCCTCAGATCAGAGAATTGTTAAGAGATGAGAGATTTGAAGGAGAGTTGAATGAAGTTGAGAAAGCTGCGTGGCAGAGTTTCAAAAGTGTCTGCACAAATTTTTTGGGAAATCACAAAGCCGGAAACTATCCTGAAATAGTAGGAGATCTTCTAAGTCTTACCAAGCAATGGGGTGCAATATGTCATTAAAGGTTCATTTCTTGGACTCTCACTTGGACTTTTTCCGGAAAACCTGGGTGCGGTAAGCGACGAACATGGTGAGCGTTTTCATCAGGATATTTCTGCCATGGAAAACCGTTACCAAGGCAAATGGAGCCCCAGTATGCTGGCTGACTATTGCTGGACTCTTAAGAGAGACATGCCTGAGGCAAAGCACAGCAGAAAATCAAAACAAGCTACTTTTAAACTACAGGTGTCTTTTCGATCATATTTTAATAAGTATGTAACTATATGGGTTTTTAAAAATTAAATTGCATGTCACACAAAAACCAGACCTGATAGAGAAATTTTACAAACTTATTTGGATTCAGCACAGAAAATACTATAAGAATAAGGTATTTTCATTCTTGGGACACGAAAAAAATATTTTTTGTTGCCCAGTGTTATTTTTCGTTTTGGCGAATTTTTTCAAATAAAATTCGCTATCTTATGCTTCACTACGGATGAACGTATCAAAACTGTTTCGTTTTCTTTTTCAATTTTATCTAAAATATTAAATAGATTTTGTCATTCCAACTGAAAATTCGTTGTTTGTTTAGCTTGAGCATAATGCTGACAAAAATGAAATTACCACCTGGTACTTTATTATTTTCGACTGAATGCCCGAGCAAGCTCACCTGCCTTCGTTTCAATTTTTGTAATTTCCTTTTCAACGAGTTTAATATTTTCGTCAAGTTTATTCAGAGAATTCGAATTATTATTGAAATTATTTGCCTTTCAGTTATTCTCTATACTTAAAATCTTATGACCAACGTCGCTGAGGCTCCTTTGCGAGTCATGTTTAGTTCTTTTAATTACATTACGTGGTACTTTGGCTAATATATTACAACACTTTGCAATGAATATTTTAAATTATTAATAAACACAGGCCTGCGAATGAGAACTTTGTAAGAGTTGTTTTCTTACTAATAACTGATTTTATATAATTCAACTACGCTCATTTCGAGTAAGGTGTCCATTTTTTTCTATCACGTAAGGATTTTCCGCAAACTGGAAGGGAAAAAACAACAACATAAATAAATATTATTTATTTAAATTTACATTAGGTACCTATTTCGCTTTGTTATACTAATTACAAATGCAAACAACTTTAAAAAGAAAGAAGACTATTAACTTCAATTACATATTCATCTTTATTTGTCCTGAGTTTTCTTGCGAGATCTATGCCTTTTAGTTTCGAATGTACGTGCTGTTCCTTTTCTTTTATGTAATAATTCTGGAGTATCTCGTTCCCCGTGAAAAATCTGTACGTGCTGGCGAAAATTGAATGTTATTTTCGGAATCAGCGTGCAAAAGTTACTAAACAAGTGATAAAATATTTCGGACAACAGAACCATAGCAGGCCTGTGTAATTTATCAATATACGAAAGTACTTTAAAACGCGCACGCAGAAGCAAAAATACCAAAGAGAACACTTGCAAAGCCATCTAAAATTAAAAAAAGGTCAAAGCACGAAACACCAAAAGGACTTCCGTCCCCTTCCTAAGAAGATAAAAAGGCGTATGTTTACAAAACGCCTATTAAAAGTAAACAGATTTCGAAAAACCACATAATTTCATTAAAAATTAAAAATTTCAACCAAATTAGATAATAGATCATCTTGAAGAAAGCAATCAATATTGTTAATTTGAAAAGCGTCAACAAAATAATAATAATAATAATAATAATAATAATAATAATAATAATAATAATAATATAATACATCGAACAAGCATAATGAAAGTGTACACAAACTGTTTCACGAGTAAAAAATTCTGAAACTTGTAGAAATCTACAAACTAAGCATTGCCTGAAAAAAAGCATCAAATCGTCCATAATATACTGCACACAAAATCATTCAAAACAAAATATATTAGCTCCCCAAATACATATAACATCGCTTTAACACAAGGCAATCAAACGGTTACATCAGAAAACCGAATTACACTCTAGATTGTGCGACTAGATCCTTATCCTCCACAGACCAAAACCTCTGGAACACCCTCGATCAAAAGATAAAACGATCTAAAACATTAAAAACCTTCCAAATAAAAAACTGAGAGACAAATTCATCAAATCATACAAGCCATAACATCGTATCTCTTTTCTTATATTCACAGTTAAAAACTAAAAATAATCTATATTCTTATATACCAAAACAAAACCAATAAAAGTAATAAATAATAAGATAAAAATAAATATGCGCAAGGTCAAGGTATCCAAGGTTGTTAAGATAGTCAGTTGATAAAGTATTAAATAATTAATCATTTAATATTTAGTATTTTTAGCTTCTTACATCCCAACAAATACGAATGCGTAATCTTAATTGAATATCAGTATTTAAATATTTATAAACACAGTATTTCTAAAACTGACTGCAGCTAATATCTAAGTACTTTATCTCTCTTTATCTTTATATATTTAAAAAT
Organism: Bathynomus jamesi; assembly: GCA_023014485.1. Lineage (NCBI taxonomy): Eukaryota > Metazoa > Arthropoda > Malacostraca > Isopoda > Cirolanidae > Bathynomus > Bathynomus jamesi. The sequence continues at coordinate 562,266 of JAJOZX010001631.1, forward strand.
ACTGTAAATAACCTCATTACCTTGCATTATATAATAAGATTTACCAAATAACTTCTTTCTTCCAATAAAGCGTAAAATTTGTTTGTTAATGGCAGTGCTATGCTAAGTATGTATATGAAGGCATTAAGGTCCATTTATCTAAATGTATAATGGGCATGTGTGTGTATATGTATGCGGGTGCGTATATACTTCGTGTGTGTGTATATATATATATATATATTGTGTGTGTGTGTGTGTGTGTGTGTGTGTGTGTATTATATATATATATATATATATATATATATATATATATATATATATATATCAACATCAACCCGTATAAATACAATAATAAATTATATTATTGATATTATTGTAATTATTATTGTAGTTATTGTAATTATTGTCTTATATTGTTATCATACTACTATAAGTATGTTAACTGTCGTACTATCATATGAATATATATATATATACAGTACGTATGTGTTAGTATATGATATACTCTTGACACCTAATTTATGCTTTATATTTGTACTACAGAATAATAGAAATTAAATTGAATTTAATTTAATTTAATAATAATAATAATAATAAATAATAATTAATAATAGGCGTGTTAATTGGTGTAATGTCAGTATACAACAAAAGAATAAAGACAAACATAGGTCAGATCTTTTTCAAAACTTAGAATTATTGCAACTTGTTTGCAGTACAAATTGCTTGAATATTTCACATCACACATTCATATATATATATATATATATATATATATTATATATACATATATATATATATATATATATATATATATATATATATACTGGGTGATCCAGATAAATGGGACCCATAAAAAAAGCCAAATATTCTTAATATTTAATTCCTTTCATAAAAACTATATATCATTCGAAAGAGTAGAGTTACAAGTTTATTATGAAATATTTATTTTTAAAAATGACTCCTTTCAAATGTGCTCCATTAGTTGCCAAGCATTCCAGTGTTCTCGCTTGTAAGTTCTGCATCACTTTTGCGAGAGTGTGCGGTGGTATGGCCTGTATCTCATTTGTGATGGCGGCCTTCAATTCTTGCAAGGTCGTTGGGTTTTTCTGTAGACCCTACTCTTTAAATATCCCCAGAGATAATAATCTAAGGGAGAAAATCCGGAGACCTTGCGGGCCATTCAACGTCTCCAAATCTTGAGATTAACTCGCCTGGAAACGTTTGACGCAAAACTGCCATGCAGTTCCTCGTGGTATGGCAGGTAGCTCCGTCTTGTTGGAACCAGTGGTTTTCTAGACAAAGATCTCTTAATTTAGGAATAAGGAAATCGGTCAACATTTTTTCGTAGCGATCACCATTTACATTGACCGTGTTTCCGGTGGAATCCTCGAAAAAGTACGGCCCTATGATCTGAGATGCAGTAAGACCACACCAAACAGTTACACGCTGACTATGCAACGGGACTTCGGTAATATTCAATGGATTTTCTGTTGCCCAGAAACGACAATTTTGTCTTGAAAGATCTTTGAGCTGAAACTACACTTCTTCCATGCTCATAATATTGCTCAGTTATGAAACGCAGCTGTTCCACAGTCCATGCAGTCATCTTGAAGGGTTAGTTTTAACTAACACTTTTATTTGTTTTGTATCTTATCTTGTCTTGTATTGTCAAAACCTATACAATCCTGTACAAACTTGTAACTATCCTCTTTCGAATGATGCGTATGATTTTATAAAAGGACTTATACTTTAAGAGTTACAGGGGTTTCTTTTGGGTCCCATTTCTCTGGATCACCCTTTATATATATATATATATATATATATTATATATATATAGAGAGAGAGAGAGAGAGAGAGAGGAGAGAGAGAGAGAGAGAGAGAGAAAAGTCTTTGGTACGTTCCCGTCGCATATTGGGAGGCCCTTAAACATTACGTTTCTGATTTTCCATGTAATGATTACTGCTTCCATGGCCGGAGCCCCTCCGAGTGTGCTGAGCGCATCACGGAGGTGATTTTCTCAGGCGTGGAGGCGTACATTTCATATTCTGTTCCTAATATTAATGCGAAAAAACTTCCGTTTAACTTTGCTTGTTCTGTTGCTATCCGCAACAGAGAAGAGGCTTTCAGGAGGTACCATCGCCATCCAACTCCTGACTCTCATTCAGCTTATATTTCTACCAGGAATCGTGTAAAATCTGTTCTTCCACTCGCCAAACATTCCTTCATCAAAAAGAAATGTGAAAACCTGCCCAATTCTAATTCCTTTCGCGCTTTCTGGCACCTAGCCAAGAACATCTTCAACAACTTTACTTCATCTTTCCCTCCTCTTTTCCATTCCGACGGCTCAGTTGCCGTCTCTTCTCCTGATAAAGGTGAATTCTTCGATCACACTTTCTCCTCCTCCCTCTTTCTTAATTATGTCTGAAATTAGAATCTCCTCCAAAGATGTTTATTCTGCCCTATCTGGGCTCAACTCTAGGAAGGCGTACGGCCATGATGGTGTTCTTCCTGTTGTTCTCAAGAACTGTGCTTATATGATGACACCCTGCCTAGGTAAACTATTTTGTCTTTGTTTTTCATCGGGTACTTTTCCTTCCTGCTGGAAGTTCGCTTTCATTCAACATGTTCCAAAGAAGGGTGACTGTTACCAACCCTCCAACTATCGTCCAATTGTTTTGGCTTCTTCTTACCGTTCTAAAGTTTTTGAATCTATCCTTAAAAGGAAGATTCTCAAACATCTCCCTTTCTGCTTCTTTAACCTCTTAACGACCGAAGTTTTTGTAGGGTTAAGTTATGATTGCGTGTATTAGAAACGGTACATATTCGACCCAGTGGTCCAAAAGAGGTTAAGTTGCTTACAAAACTTTCGGTCTTTTAAAAAGTGATACTCACCTAGTTTATATATTAATCTTTTGAGAGAAGCTATAAACAAGTATACCGAAAGAAACCTGGCAGTCTACAGCAGTTTCCTATAGGTATCAAAAAAGCATATTTGAAAAGGGAAGTACCTAATTCTCTATACTGAATAAAGTTTAGATGTACCTACCAAATATTTATGATCAGAGAACTGTTCTGTCAGAATGTTTCAAATCATCTTGTGGAATAAGGCAGAACTCTTTCTTATCCTTATACGAATTAAATGCTTCGCTTAATGACTCCATGGATATGTTGACTGATACTGTATTAAGAAACTCCTCAGTTAAAGAACCAAAATTTCTTCTTCGAATCATGCAGATTGAATGTGAAGAAGAATGAGTCCAGTTTTGCTGAACCAGACGTTATATTTTTCTCAAAATGTCAAAAATGACCAATGATCTTGCGTTAAAATTAAATAAAAAATAAGCTGAACAAGAAGACATATTTAACTATCTGGTTTACATTATTACAAGTTATGACGTTAGTATTAAAAACCAATACAGGAATTTGTTTGCCGGAGTAATTTGGCGTAAAAGAATTTTAGGTTATGTAGAAGTGAATCTATGTATGACCTTTTTCTCCTAACTTTTATACTAACATCTTTAGACAGCAACTTTGGGTAACTATCTACAGAGGTTCAGAAGGTCACCATACTTACTTTATGACATATCTTTTAAGATACTTTATAAATTATCTTCTACATGTCCGGCTTCACAAATATTTGTCAAATACTTCGTTTGTCACAATACTTTAAGTTCCTCTGAAATTCATAGACGTGCTCAGAATAATTTAATGAAAATAATCCAAATCTCACGGAATCCATTTATCCACCTGTCAGTACTGTCACAAAACTTTAGAATTGTGGTTATCGTCATGTGGCAGTATTTTCCATTTAAAATTTACTTTTATTGGCAAGTCTCTACTTTGCTGTAAATTCATTATTTATACTGCAAAACTTACCCAATCCTCTCTCTCTCTCTCTCTCTCTCTATATATATATATATATATATATACACACAACACACAACTTGGTTAACCTTGGTTTTGCTTTCGCCCGAATTGTTCATTCTGACGAAGGTCAAGCTTGTCACGCCACCTTAGACCTACAGTTTAACGTGGAATCCGAACCACGCCCCACCAGCAGCCCAGCGTCTTAACCACTGGGCTACACAGGGTACCCATTTATCTGCCAACCAATTTCTTTAGCGTGTGGAAGGATGAACAGCTTGGTTTTGCTGCACGCCGCCTGCCGTCACCGGGTCTCGATCCCGGGGCCGATGGATTCGTAGTCAACGACGCTGACCACTACACCACCGAGGCGCATATATATATACTGTATATATATAATTACTTTCCAACCAATGTGATTTCCATTCCCATTCTTGGTCCGGAATTGAGAATGCACAAAATGAAGAATCTACATTTGAGAGATTTTCTTTATTTGGGAAAGAATGTGACTCCCATTTGCATTCGTAATAAAAACGGCAAATGAGAATGAATGATAATTTTTAACTTAACTGAACATAACATCGTAATGTATTGAATTAAAATACGAAATTTGATGATTATTTTTAATAAAAACAAAATTATTATTTTATTTATGAAAGCAAATAATTTTTCGCGTAAAATATATGTTTAAAATGGAAAAGCGAATGGACCATCAGCGACGGCCATTTTTAAACAGCGACTTTGTGGAGACGTACAGTGGATGTAGAAACAAAATGCCCACTGGTGAGATTTTTCATGGCTACTTCTCGTGAGAAGTCGTGTTTGCGTTCATAATGTAAAATTTGTTGTGTTTTTTTTTGGGGGAAGAGATCCAGTGCCTCTCTCCCTAAAATTTTAAATTAATATTACTCGGTCATTCTCTCCACCCCCCCATAATACCCTTTAATCTCCTACGATTTCAAAACGTACATCAAAATAAAAAAGGAGTAATGGAGATAGAATGTGGAAAGAGGCAGTACAGGTCGAGATATCATACATATTATTATTATTATTATTATTATTATATATAAGTAAAAAATGTTATTTCAACCATTACAACCTAACCTAACCTAACCTAACCTAACCTGGACCAAAGTGAGAAAGTCGTGAATGAGAATAAAAATTGTATGAAATAGGAATACAGTATATTAATTTGAGAATTGCTTTCGCTGCAGGATGAGATGTTAATGACAGTGAGTAGGATGATATCTGAATACTGAAACAAAAGTCCTGCCCCATGTGAAATATTTATTAATTTAGAAAATGTTCGAACTGGTTGGGGGGCTTAAAGCCATTTGCGTATATCACTTCTACGGAAGATTCTAAGAACGTTGCGTAACGTGCGTAATTTTCTAGTAGTGTTCACTTTTTGTGGGGGTCATCTGAAGTACGAGGCTTTCACGAGTCTCGTCCAAGCACTATTAAAGAAATAAAATTGAACATTCGCAAGGAGTGTGCCCCCATTCAAATATACAAAATTCTCTACCGTTCTTTCATCAAAAAGTTTAGTTCTGCTCATCCTGTATTTACATTTCACATACTACATTCCTAATTCGGTGCATGAATCACTCGCGCGTGGAATGCAAAGTAAACCTTCAAACATTTCTTATCGTCATGGATGAACGTCATATAAAAGGAACGCCCCCACAATATGACTCCAAGTCGTCTTCTACATTGTCCTCAAACTGTCTCTGGAAATGAAATGAGATATACCACGAATGCAACCAGCCCATTTCACACAAATGGTAGACAGACGAAACTTTACGCATTACAATATACAGTGTATATATATATATAGTGTGTGTGTGTGTAATTATGGTACAAACTTTGGAAAGGCACGTTCAGAGGATAATGGTTGGGATGATGTCTAAAATTATGAAAATTCCCAAGAATAATTTCTTCCAAAATGACGATATATGATGTACCACGTACAAGAGTCACGTAGTTAATTGCCAGTGCCATAACTATTAAATTTGCAAGATCTTCAGATACTTACCTAATATTTCCCTACAAATTCCAGTGCATTTTTTGTAAGTAACATTTTTAGTTGATTAACTGATATTTGTTTTGTTTTTCTATGAATTTTTTTTACTCGGCGCTTTATTCATTTATAATTTTTTTATAAATTCATCAGTTTATACTTAATTTCAATATTTTATGAAAGCGTTACATGAACAAAATAGAATTTCAAAATGGCGTTCGATCTTATGCAAGTCTATTGATTTCACATTTCCAGACTAATTTCAGGCTTTCAGCGAAAATGATTGACCTTACCTAACCAGATTTAACCTAACCTTGTGTAACCTAACCTAATCCAACTGAACCTAATTTGACCTAATTTAAACTAACTTTTCAGTATCGACAATGTTTGTCAACATTGTGCAGATCGACCTTATGCATGTCGACATTGCGCAAATCGACTTTGTTTCGCTGCCCATTATAAACAACGCATGTATAACTGTTGTTTGTTGTAAATGCCCAGAGCAGGTGTACCTTCACAATATTATTTTTCAAAAATAATGACATTTTCGCCTGTTTAAAATGATCAATTTATAGAATTTTTACCCAAAGTATTACCTTAACTATATAAAACACAATGATCATGTAAAAATTTAAGTAAAACAATTAAAATCCCCAATAATTAAAATAATAAAACATTAAAACCGCGAAGCCTTTCGAGAGAATCTTTCCTCTTCATTCCGCCCGAATGAAGAGGGAAGAGTCTCTCGAAAGGCTTCGCGGTTTTTTAGTGTTTTATTATTTTAACCATTGGGGATTTTAATTGTTATATATACATATATACACAAACTCAGAATGCTCCCCTGAGAAACTTATATGTTAAACACAGACCGTGCATGGAAAAAGGAACTCTTCTAGGAAATTACATCCACTATACTGTAGTTCGAATAAGTAATGATAATTTCGAACTATAGTGGATGTAATTTCCCAGAAGAGTTCCTTGTTCCATGCACGGTCTGTGTTTGACATATATATATATATATATATATATATATATATATTTTAGATAACTTCGAACGACAGTTCGAGATCGACTTCTGGTCAACCCCTGTGTGTGTGTGTGTGTGTGTGTGTGTGTGTGTATATATATATATATATATATATGTAAAGAACGACGCTTGTATAGAAGAGCGTTCCGCACAAGATGAGGAGGGAGAACGAACAAATGAAAAATGAGGTACCACCCGAGAATCGAACCCAGGATCATCCGATTGCCGGTCAGATATGCTATCCACTACACCATGGACCTCGATCAATCAGAAGTCGTAATTCTCCTACATACGAGCAGAAACCAATACTGTGTGTTGTTTGCAGTTAATATATATATATATATATATATATATATATATATATATATATATGTGTGTGTGTGTGTGTGTGTGTGTGTGTGTGTATTAAAGCTACAAATTGTGTTCAGATAAACCATTTTTGCATCTTTCTCTCTAATTAAATGCTTTTTTAACGTGATTGAAAGTTAATTTAACAGAATGTTGTTGCTTTTTATGGAGGAAAGTTAAGCTTATTGTAATTATAATTACATTTCGACGCTTAATTACATGATATTCAGAAGTGATCGTATCATATACAGAATAAATTAAATTAAATGAGATGTGGAAATCTCTCCTTTATTTAGAATTTTAGGAATTATTGCGTTACAATTATAACACAGTTAATCAATCAGTTGGTCCAGTTTATGAATCACTTCATGTATCGATCGTCAAATCAGTTGATGAATAAAGTAACTAACGTTGGAACCCTTTCAAGTTTTCAAGGTTAGAATTTTTTCCAAGAACAAATATTTCTTGAATACAAAATTTTCAGACGAAAGTTTTTGCGATTCCACAAACAAATATCAAGACATAAAATATCTAACCTACCTTAACATTTATTTGGCTTCCTTCCTTAAAAGTTTTATTTAAAAAAAAAAAAGAGCTGCTGACGATTGATAAGGAATCATCTTTTAAGAATGTGTCCAAAATGAAGGTTGGGTATATACACAAGTCGCACACTTCATGAGAAATTGGCTGCCCCCTTCTGTGAAGCATGGTCGCGTTTCCATAATGGTTTCAGGTTGTTTCACTTTGTATAGCACTCGAGACATTGCAAATATCAATGGCACCAGGAAAAAGAACAATATCATTCCATCTTATTCACCATGCTGTACCAAGTGGTCAACGCTTAATGAGTCAAAATTTCATTTTCCAACAAGATAGTAGCAAGTCCAACCCTTGTATTAGACGAAGCGTAAAGAAAGACAGAACATGTTGACCATTATGGAATGACCTCCACAGTCATCTGATCTGAATCCAATTGAGAATTTATGTACAGTGTTCAAATCTGAAAAGGAAATGTACGATGCAACGAAGTAATGCAACGAAATTGGAAGATTGATTAATAGAATCAGTGCTACAAGGAGTAGCTGCTGTACTGGCTGGTAAAGAGAGGCATACAAAATGGCCTAATGAATTTCCTTTATAGTCCTACTTGCTCTTTTTTTTTAATATTTCCTCTTTTTTATTGAATTTCAAATTTATTTTCATTTTATATTTCTGTTATGTTCTAACTGTTGTGAAAAATAAAGTGGCGTCATAATTTTGGCACCTACTCTTTCTGAATCCCTAAATTCCCGCCTCAGTAGGGAATTTAGGGCATGGTTAATTAATTATTTTTAGGAAAAAGTGATGAATGATGAAATTTTCTAATTAATCAGTGATTAACTTATTAAAAATTATTAAAATTTAAATACTTCTGAAAAGAGTAAGAAAGAGCTTTATTGTTTCTGTTGCGTGAGATAAGACTGAAGAAAACATTTTGCTCAAACATTTAGTTTGCTTTAGTTCAAGAAATCAGGTATGGGCGGATTAGACAGTTTATAAATGCAAAATGATGCCAAATTCAAATGATACATTACAAAATTTAAGGTAAAATGATGCTGAAACTATGAAGAAAATTAATCATTTTCTAAAAATATAATTTTTTATTAATTAATGGTTAAATTCAAAACAATGATTAACTGATTAATCAGAACCATGCCCTAGGTGGGATGCTGCAGGGGAGTCGGCCCGAAAGCAAACAAATATATATATATATATATATATATATATATATATATATATATATATATATATATATATATACTGTATAAACTGGAACAAAACTAAATAGAATTGGATTGAATGGGATAAAATTTAACCCAAAGCGTAGAACTGGAATTAAGTTGAATATACTTATGCATAATTTAGCTCGAATTATTATTTAATGCCAAGGTAAGTTACTAGGTTAGGGTAGGATGGATTAGGTTAGGTTAGGTTAGGTTATCGGTAAAATTAGGTTAAGTCACGGTAAAGGTAAAATTAAGTTATAAAACACAGTTGAACCGGAATTAATTCGAAATAATCAAACTTAAACCGAGTTCACCTGGAATACGACTGAATTTGTCCAGGCTGGAATAAAATCAAACTGGAATAAATGGAATGGAGTTGAATGGAAATTTATTAATATTTCAGATGAATCTAATTCATGGAAGATAGAAAATCAAAACCACCTTTCAGATATTCAACTTTAACACATTCACCGCCAACACTTTTTAAGAATTTTAAGAAGGTAACCAGCCACCGCCAGCATTTTTGTAAGTTTTTACCCAGCTACAGGGTCTCATCAAAAATGTAAACAAAAATTTAAACTAAAGATATCTCTAAACAAAATATACCAAAATAAAACTTATAATGTATACATTCAAGACGAGATTTCTCGTTTTTGCCGGTCAACTGATCTGTGTCAAAAGATGAGATTTCTCGTCTTTGGCGGTGAATGTATTAAAAACAAATAGTGTCAGAGCGGAGTATGTTGCTATAAATAGTTGCTCTCAGAATATGCTGGAATGAGAATGAGAACGCATCTATATTTCGAGCTAATCTCATTTGAGATTCCCTTTCTGGAAACATCATATTTAGACTAAGAACTAAGACTAAAAACTATGACGAAGAAAAAAAGACATTTAAAAAGATTTCCGCCGATTAATTTTTCTTACAAAAATAATAAATATTATGTTTCAATGACCATTTAGAAAACAAGAAAACAGCCTCTGGCTCTCTACCTCCGTATAATACCTCTCTTCCTTCATATTTTTTTCTTTGTATAATTAGAAAAACTTTTTTTCTGACTACAACTACACTACCTTGTTTGGTGCAATTGTAATTTTTTATAGTTAGCCATTAAGATATCTGTTTTCTCTAGTAAAAAAAATTTTAACACAAACAAAAGTTTTTTTTTTTAATTTTATGTACAAGTACAAACAAACAAAAACAAAACATCTTTAGTGCGGATCATTCACAATCCAGAGACACTTAAGCAATATACAAGTACAATCTTACGTATTATACACTGAATGTAATACAAAAATAAGGCCAACATAGCCACTTAACCTACATACAAATACAAAAATGAGGCCAGCATAGCCATTTAACCCAACATACAAATACAATCTTATTATAACACAACTTAATATGCATATACTGTATAATGTAGTGAATACCCTTATTAATTTACTTTCTCTTCATTATTTACGCTTCTTTCTACTTTACTATATCTCTATTTATTCTCTATCTGCTCTTTATTTCATTTATCACTTTGTTTCTCTACACTCTTTTTGCCGCATCGTATAAATATCATGGTAGCGCGCCTAGACCTGACTCTGAAAGACCGTTATAAAACAAAGGGGGAAGGGGGGGTATATTAATACTCTTTCTTAACACTTATGAACGTTTTATTAAATCCGAAAATGGTTTAGTTAGTTAGGGGTATGCGAGTATGAAATTTCTATTATAATAATTTAGGTCGGAGAGGGGCACAACCACTTAATTAAATTTTACGTTACATTTCGTCAACCTACGCGTAACGCGTTGCCTAGAAGACTGACTCCCTTATGGGTAGGCCGCTCTTTAGGCCTCCTCTTCAGGACTGCCAACTGTACCCATTTTAAACAATTTCACAATTTTTCGTAAATAATTTATATTAAACATTTTAATAATTAATCAAACAGAAATCAATATTCTTAACTAAGCATTACTACACTCGCATCACCCCCTTGAAAATAAGTTTTTCCATTAGTAAAACTTATTAATATCGTTTAACAATGTCAATAAATTTATTCAACAAACTTACATATTTTGCAATTTTTTTTTTTTTTTTTTTTTACTTTAACAATTCAGAGAGATAGACAAGAAATAATTAGGATGACAAATTCCATACATATATTGTATCATATTATAAAAACCGAAAACTTTATAATTTTCACATTTGCATAAAATAACATTTCACTCTAATAATTAAATTACAACCTGTAACTAATCTGTACATGCCAAAAAAAAAATAACGGAAAATTTTCTTACAGTGGCTACACAAATCTCAAGTTCACAATCTATTCCCGCGATTCCTCATCAACGATCGCTTTACATTCGAAACAATTATTTGTATAGTTATACAGTTACTATCAGGGCAACATAGAAAAAATATAAGAAAAAGTTTACATAAAATACTGACCAAGAGCGCACATACTATTTCACGAAAAACACAACAATTTTTGGGCAATAATCGCACCCTTTCACTTACAATTTCATTACATAATAATCAGTACATTAATTTGCTGGACGTTGTTTAGATGACACTCCGCACACTGACAACGGATTTCAATTTTCAATCGCAGCTCTCCTGCTCACTTCGCTAGAATGCAAGGGATTGCATCAATCAACATGCAACAGGGCAGCACGCTATAATGGTTCCGCTCTCTCTCCAATGGCGAAAAAAAAAAACAAGAGACGTCCAACTCTAAAAGGATCAGGGGAGGAGATATCTGAAAGCGGGACCACGCGCTGGAATTGGACGGAATTTGCAATTCTAGAAGTCGATGAAGAAACTCGCCTTGTCTCATCTCCACTTTTGTCGGTGAACGCTGCTCTTCCTACGTCCAGCTGAAAGACTCTTCTACTGGCAACAATCAAACGATGACTCCGCCGTAGGCCGTTTCCCAACGAACCTACTGTATGTCTGTATGGACAGTACAGTCGTAGGCACCCGTTCAAGCTCGCGTGGCTTGTCTACCGCATGCTGCGACACATATTTAGCGAAGCATTCGAGCAGCGTGACCAGCTACTGCCCGAAAAATACCAGTAGACCATCTTCGATCGAAACTTTCGTGTGCCAAGACCCTGCACACGTAAATTTCTCTTCTCTTCCGAAACTGTCCTGCGCCAAGTCCATGCGCATTCAGTTCCTCTCTTCTCTCTCTTCGCTTCCGAAACCATCCTGCGCCAAGTCCATGCGCCATTTGGTTTCTCTTCTCTCTCTCTCATTAGTGATCGATCACCTATCCGGTCGACTAAACTCACTTGATGGAACTCGGATTCAACTTGGTTGATCCCCAAATCGAGCCTTTGCAATTTTGAAAAAAAAAGTTTATTCGAAACGTTTCTGTACTGCTTATCATTTCATTTTTAATTTATCGAATTTTCTCGACAGTTCACTTCGAAATACTAACTACACATTTTGCTCTGGCCAAATTCACGGAAAAAAAATGACAAATCTGAAAATTTCGCAAAAATTTTAATCACATCTAGCTACCAATAAGGTCACTTATGGCAGTTACAGCAGAGAAGATAAAAAAAAGTCATAAAACGCTAAACAAAATTGTACAGTATAATTATAAAAGCGCCCATACATAGTAACTGTTAGTATAATTTAAGAATTTTTATTGTTCAAACTATCGTCAGAAATCACCTCAATACCTCTAAATACAAAAGACAAAAATGAACCCCAGAAACTTCATGTCATCCATTCTCTGACAATCATGAACCCTCTTGCTTTGAGGAGGAGCACACAAAGACGCCACAAAAACGTTACTGGCTCTCTCGAAGGCTCCATTTCCGAGTGTACACTTGAGTCAATGTTTCAAATGCATTAGTTAACTCCGACTGAAGGTTTAAACAATAATAATTTTCTAAACAGTTATTAAAAAGTAAAAAAAAATTTAATATTACTACCAAAAATTATTTTAATACAGTAATTCCAACTTGAAACGTCAAATTTCATACGAATTGAACTCGCAATTAGCAAATTACATCTGAGATACAACTCTCTCCTTCAACAGAAACCCCAGTATGGTTTGCAAATCACAAAAATCTCAGTAATTTATCATTCCCAAGTGAAACTACAAATTTGCATAATTATACTAAATAAGAATAGATAATATGCACTCACAAATACACGCACCTACTGTAAACAAAAACAACACTGCATAATTAAGAGCGGTCGCTTTGTTTGTAAGCGAACCTCTATACAAATATCCCTAACTGAATGAAACTTGCATTATATCCTAACATAATTTCGTAATATTTTCCATGCAAACGCTCGAACTAAAAAAAAAGACATTTTTCATTTCTAATACCCAAATTAAAATATCAAATTAAAACATCCTTTTTAGAATACAATCTAAATTTGAACTAAAAATTTTACCATTGTCATTGAACTGGAAGGAAAAATAAAAATCGGCCTACCTGTACCAATAAAATTGATTATTGAATGAATTTATAAAACGTAAAGAAAATATATGAAAAGAATTTTCTACACAAATTTCTGTAATTCAAAAAAATTATAATATCCAGATTTAGTAAAATATGTGTACCGTAACTCACCTTGGCCGTCAAAATAAAAATAAAATTTACTGCTGCACTTTTAGGCCTATATTTAATAAATTCAATGTTATGCGCGGAAAGAACAATTTAGAATTTTATGCATAACATTTGTGCTTATTAAAGAAAAATCCTATGCTTATTTATGTTAAACCAATTAAAATTTTGTTAAATAACTAAGAATTTACTACTCAATAGACATACCGTAATAACGGTTAATCTCGACAATATTTTACGATAGGCCTACAAGAAATCCCTCAGTACAATACAATAGCCATTTTACCAAATATGTCGGAATTGTCGTGAAATGAACGAAGGAACAGAGAGGAGAAACAAAAGATAATCAGCTTACCTACCAAAGTTTATGAGTATATAAATATATGTAATTATATATATAACTAATAAATACGTATAGTTAATAAGTAAGTATTAATTTGAGTTTTTAATGTTTTTAATGTATATAATTAATGAGTATAAATTAATGAGTATATAAAAAATCCAAAAAAACTTATAGAAAATTTCACACCATTTCTCTATTTCAGTTAAACGAATTCTGCTTATTTTGAAATTTAACACAATCCTATACGGCGACTTATAATCTGACAAATTTAATATGTTTAAGATTTATTTTTCGATTTGTCCCTTAAAATGTAACGTAATCCTATTTTAGCGCGAAGCGAGCAAAGCAAAAAGCCCGTAAATCTATATAAACAAAATAATCCTATTATTATATACAAACAATCGAAATATAATCAAAAATCTGCTAATGAAACCCAGAAAATTTCTCATGTTCATGAAATGTTTTTGAATCGGTACAAATTTTCGCTAAAACATTTTGAAAGGACCATATAAAATGTGTATCACAGTGTATTTAAACTAACAATTCACTTACGTACAAATTTTTTCTATATTAATCGCTATTTTTATATCACAATTACTACTAATTTCAAAAATTTTAAACAAAAAATAAAAAGGTAAGCTGGAACAGGCATACAGTGGAAGAGATGAAAAAAAAAGAAAAATTGAGTCTTCAGGCAGCACGATAATTTTCAAAACTATGCCCTCTCCAACCGAATGAACGAAATTTAACGTAATAATGACTCGCAATATTGAGTCGGACGAACGAAAAGCAACGGAACTGGACGATGAAAAATGGGACAAAGGGAACATTTCAGAATCCAACGAACTCCCACGAAAAGAAAGAAAAAAAAACAAATTAAATTTTTAGGCGCGAAGTTTGTCAGGGACGCTATCAGGATGCGAAGGCGAAGCGCCATCTTGAATTTATATTTACAATGAAATTTTAAGGAATGAATTTCGAAATTTGCCTGCAAACGAGATCAACTTTGCATTTAGATATTTTAATAATCGAAATAAAATATTCATTAACGCTATTGGTTATTATACCGGTCGGAAGAATTTTAATCGAAATAATATGCACGTGGGTAAGCCTCATTCAAAATATTATATAATAGGAGGACCGCCGCTAGCCACCAGATGTAGTGATCAGGTTTTTATTATTTATTTATTATTCATTATTTACTCTAATTTCTGCTCTCTATTGCATTTCTGTTTACTCATTTCCACAATACTTTATAACGCGTGGTAGGTAGCCGAGGTAGCAGAAAACCGTTAGCCTAATGCAAGGGGGAAGGGGGTATATTAACACTCTTTTTTAACACTTATGAACGTTTTATTAATTCCGAAAATGGTTTAGTTAAGTTAGGGGTATGCGAGTATGAAATTTCTATTATAATAATTTAGGTCGGAGAGGGACACAAAACTTAATTAACTTTACGTTACATTTCGTCAACCTTACGCGTAACGCGTTGCCTCAAGACTGACTCCGTTTTGAGGGTAGTCTGCTCTCTCGGGCTCCATTCAGTACTGCCAACTGTACCCATTTTAAACAATTTCACAATTTTTCGTAAATAATTTATATTAAACATTTTAATAATTAATCAAACAGAAATCAATATTCTTAACTAAGCATTACTACAATAATCTTTGCTACATTACAAAAATAAGATTGTAAACCAGCAGTTGTCTGAACCAAGACTGCCATATAGGTGAGAGGTACAGAGTATCTGAAGACAGGACATTGTACAATAACACATTAGAGCTGTTTTGGACCCTAGTAATGAAATTATATATATTCTTCCGGATTAACATTTTGGCACGTAGCCTGACGTAGGTAAGTTACGCGTAGTAAACATAAAACTGGCACTGCACCATTTTGGTTCCCTACATAGCATACAGAAAATATTATCATAAGCAACAGAGTTTATTCATAGCAGTTTTTGTATAGTTTCACCACAGATGGGATGTATACAATGCAGTACAGTAAGTTCTAAAAAGATAAGTTTTAACAGATTCTGAACACATGCCAAATTTCCTTACGAACATGTTACCCTGTACATACAGCTTTTTACAGTGCCTCTCAATATCAAGTTCATCTCGCAGCTCGTGAGTAATTACATAACCTAAGTATGATATTTACATGCGTCTTTGACAGATATTGTCTGACCATTCATTTCAAAAGACCCACATGATACATGTGAAAAATGCTCTGTATGAATTGGTCCCCAATTAACCCACCCCTAATATCTCCAGTCTAACTATAGAGTAGATTAAGTCTAGCCTTGTAGGGGTCAGCCTAGAGATTCCGGAAATGGTCCAGAGCGGGCAGATAAATTGAGGTCCACAGTAGGATTCCTCACCAAATTAGGTTAGGGCAATCTACCTTCACCTTTGTTAAGCTATGAGTTGATGCTAGGTCTTAGTCTTAGATAGGGTTGCCAGATTTTGATGACCGGATTAAAGGACACTCAAAACGTTTTCAAGTTGCCACTCCCAGATTCTCAAATTTATATTATATATAATATATATATATATATATATAGAGAGAGAGAGAGAGAGAGAGAGAGAGAGAGAGAGAGAGAGAGAGAGAGAGAGAGAATGATGCTCCCAAAAATAATTTTAAATGTTATAGGATAAATATTTATTTCAACATCTTTGATTTTTACTATACAGTATTTAAAATGTTCTTGAATATAGACGAGAGCAGTACCACTACTGTATCTAACTAAACTAAATTAATTTCGCCAGTTAGGTAGTTTATTTGTAAAAATAAAATAAATTCTTTTTACTTTTTACTTCATTTAATATTATACAAAAGAAAACAGCAAAAAGTAAAAAAAAATAACTATTTAATCTAGGAATTATTCATGTTGAGCATATTTAGTACTACTTCGAGAAGCCTTAAGAACTTTGACATCATTTTTTATTTTCTCTGCAAAATCTAAACAATTATCTTTAAAATGAAGTAAATCAGTAGTTCGCTCTTAATAAGAGGAAGTGAACATCTGTTTCTCTCATCATTCCACTTTGAGTTCATAACACTAAATATCCTTTCTGAAAATGCTGAAGTGCCTGGCACTGAAAGAACGTAAGAAATCACCTTGAAAATGTTTAAAAACTTGAAATCAACGCTTTTCAAAAGTAAATACCAACGCCCTGAAGTGCTCGAACAACTTGAAATTTATCAGAGGCTGATAAAGTTGCATAATTCTCTTTTAGTACTGAAACCTCATCAAATAAATCATTCATGTTCAACTTGAGTTTTTCAACCAATTTCAAATGCTCTACTACTTCCACAAAAGAGTTAAAATCAGAGCAAGAGTCCTTAAAGCAAAATTTGCTGAGTTTTCTAAAAAGGGTAGCTTGACTGAAATCAAAATGACTTTCTAAATATTTCAATGCTGCATCATAAAATGCTTTAAAATCTTTTAGCACTGCGCTTTTAGCAACAGGATCTAATTGGCGAAAATGTTGATGTACTTGATAACCAAAAAATTCTTGTTCAAGACGATTTTTAAGTGAATTTTTCAGATCATCCATTACATGGAAAACATCACTAGCACAAGTTTCATTGCTTTCAAGTTGTTTTATTGCTTTGTAAAAATACCTATGTAATTATAATAAATTTCTTAAAGGATTTATTATTTATGATTTTGAAATAGACATAAAAATAGAAATAAAGGACATATGCCGTCCTTTGACACTTCAATAAAGGACAAGGACAAGCAGATCGAAATAAAGGACGCCTGGCAACCCTAGGACGCCGCCCCGGGACCTGATGGCTAAGCTGATTGATGCAGCATTGCTTGTATATATTAAGTTAAAGTGTATATATATCCATCTCATAATTGTAAGGTTAGTGAAAAATTAACTTAATTTAGAGCTAGCATTTTTGGGCTCTTGTGGCATCATTGTTTGGCCACTCTGGTGGCATCATTTTGGGGTGCTGCGCGTCCTTTCTACTCGTTTGTGGAACGTCGTACTTACAGGGTTTGGTTGTTTAGATACAAGATTGTTGCATCGTGCAATAGTCCAGGTTGTGTTGTTGTTGCAAGGTTGAGAAAGAAGACCATAAATAGTGCCCCTTTTGTTTTTATCTTAAATTCATACAACTGAGGCCTAAGGTAGGCCCACATCGAGTCAGCAACCCTGAGGTAGGACCTAATAGGATCTCAAATCCGTAAGTTTTAATTTTAGCCTAACTTGGGCTGTAGGTTGAACTGGCCCTTTAGAACTTGGCCGTTCACGGCTCAGCTGGGATTTTGAACCCAACAAATAAATAAAATAACATGGTCCTTCAGAACCGGATTCTAGCCCAAGACTGAGTCAGTGACTATTTTTCGGCAAAGTTCTGATTGTGCAAATTGTAGCCCAAGTTAGGCCTAGACGGGTTGAGCATTATTGAATTAAGGTCCTAGGGTAAAAAGTTTGGTCGCCCAATTGCGAAACTTGGCCACTCGTCTGTCGTTGTTTTTGGCCTACATTTTTACCGGTTTGGTTAATTTTGGTTTATTATTGAATTAAGGTCCCAGGGTAGAAAGTTTGGTCGCCCAATTGCGAAACTTGGCCACTCGTCTGTCGTTGTTTTGGCCTACATTTTACCAGTTTGGTTAAATTTGGGTTATTATTGAATTAAGGTCCCAGGGTAGAAAGTTTGGTCGCCCAATTGCGAAACTTGGCCACGTCTGTCGTTGTTTTTGGCCTACATTTACCTGTTTGGTTAATTTGGTTTATTATTCGTAGGCGAAGGTTGCAGACTTCGGTGCACCAGTTACTTGGGTGGAAAAATTGGTATTCCATACTGGTGGTTGGTTAGTACCCCACCTAGCAATTCAGTTTATTTGAAAGCAAAATTTACGTTTGATCAGTTTGGTTAAGTATTTCTGCCAATTCAGCTATTTGGCATTGAGCCCAATTGTTGTTTGCATTGAAGATGAGTGCATCTGAATTGAACAAGTTTAAAAAAGGAGAAGCCCCTACAAAGGTCTAATTACAAAGGTCATTGCCACTATAGATTCTGCCATAGAGCAAGAGGATTTAGATTAGTGACTGCGCAGCTTTCCATATTAGAAACTAAAAAGGTTGCTCTAAGTGAGTAAATGTTAAAATTGAGGCTCTTATAGAAGAGGATGAAATAGAAAATAACATAATTTACTTTGAAGAGATTATTGATGATATAATTAACGTAGGCCACCGAGCAAAAGAGTTTAGCAGCTCATTACAGTTAGAGACCAGGTCTAATAATGAAACACAACACTCAACAAATGATGTTTGTGAAGTTAAGGTTAACAGATCTGTAGTTCAATTACCGAGGCTTGTACTCAAAACATTTTCTGGGAGTATTCAGGAATGGCAAGGATGGGCAGACAGTTTTCAATCAGCAGTTCATTCTAGTCAAGTGTTAAGTGCGTGGAGAAGTTTAATTATTTGCAGTCCCTCTTGGAAGGGGAGGCAGCAAAGACAATAGCAGGATTAGCATTAACAGAGGCTAATTATAATGTGGCTTGGGATATATTAAAGAAACGGTTTGGTAAGCCAGAGATCTTAATTAAAAGCCACCTCCGTGAACTTTTAGCTATACCTCCTGTTAATAATCCTAATAGTGTCAAGGAGTTACGGCAGTTATATGATGAATTTGAAGTTAGAACTAGGTCCCTGGACAACTTGGGTGTAGGAATGGAAAGGTATGGTATAATGTTGGTTACTATACTGGAGTCTAAATTGCCTAGCTCAATTTTGCTTGAATTAAGTAGGGGACACTCTACAGAACATGGTACATCCCCCTTCAGCAGATGTTAAGTCTTTTAGGTACAGAATTAGCAAGACGAGAGGGAGGAGTTTGCACAGTGGGATGGTAAACAAGGGGACAAAGGCAGGCACAGCACCAAAGTTTCTACAAAAAGGAATACCCAGGTACAGTGTCAGCTCTACATGCATCCTCTGAGAATAAATTAAAGGGAATCAAGGAATGCATATTTTGCGAAGGTAACCACAAGTCATATAAATGTGAGGTGGCTGAGGCTTACCTTTGAGGAGAGAAAGGACAGGGTAACTAAGTCCACAGCATGTTTTAAATGTTTTTTGAAAGGTCACAGAGCAAGGTTTTGTAAGTTTAAAATTTGTGCAAAAAATGTCATGGCAGGCATCAGCCATTATTGTGTGAAAACACTCTAGTAGGCCTACCCCAGCAGTAGAGACATCAGTGGCACATGCCACTGCTATGAAAGGGAGTAAAAGTAAAGGGGGATTATTGCAAACAACTGCAGCCTTATTAATTGGGAATGAGGGAGAAGCTACTGTAAGAGTGTTGTTTGATAGTGGTAGCCAGTGTAGTTTTATTAAGACCAGAATTTCCAGAAAATTGAAGTTTAAAGAACTTAAGAGGGAAAATTTAAGAATTTCTGGGTTTGGGGGTTCCGTTCAAAACCGAACCAAATTTAAGAAGGTAGAAGTTCTGGTTAAGGGGTTGTTACCGCAAAGTCCCACTATCAAGGTCTAAGCTGTAGAGATTGAGGAACTTTGTGCTCCAGTCACTACTTGTTTAGATATGGCATGTGTCCAAGAATTGCAAGTTAAAGGAATTAATTTGGGCAATAATAAGTTTGAAGGAACAGAAGATATTAGTCATTTGATTGGAGCTGACTATTATTGGGACTTCATCACTGGTAATATTGTCCGCACTTCTCAAGGCCCAGTAGCTATTGAAAGTAAGCTAGGCTGGATGCTACATGGTAGCTATTGCGATGAAATGGAAATTAAGGCTCTTTTTGTTAAGATTGAGGAGAACATGCCATGGTTTGGAAAGGCATTTGAAAGCGTTTTGGGAACTTGAATCCATTGGCATAAAGGACAAACAGCAAGTACAGTGAACAATGATGTTTTAGAGCAATTTGAAAAAGGGATTGGGTTTAGAGATGGTTGCTATGAAGTTGGCCTACCTTGGAAGGATTCTTGCAAACCCGGTTCAAACCTTCAGCTAGCTAATCGGAGGTTGGAGACTTCATTGTACAGGCTAAGAAAAAATGAGGAGTTGTTAATTGAATACAATGAGGCCATCCTAAGCTATGTAAGGGAGGGCTATGCTGAAAGGGTGCAAGGTGAGCTGGTGAGCCAGGAGGCACATTATCTGCCACACCATGCAGTGGTACGGCGAGACAAAACTACCACCAAACTGAGGGTAGTTTTTGATGGCTCACCAAGGACAAAGGTGGTGTGTCCTTGAATGACTGTTTGGATGCTGGGCCAAATTTAAATGCAGATTTATTTTCTTGTTACTGAGATTCAGGTTTGGTAGAGTAGCATTGACTGCAGATGTGAAGCAAGCCTTTTTGCGGATAAAGTTAAAACCAGAGGACAGAGATGCAGTAAGGTATCTGTGGGTGGATACGAAAGACTTGTTGGAAAATGAACCTAAGGTTCAAGCATATACAGGGTGGGCCGTAAGTTTCCATACATAGAAAAATAAACATTTTTTATGGACAACCATTTTTATTTATATAATATGCTCTACATGGTTGCCATTGTTTTGAAAACACATTTCAATACGTGTTCCCCACTGTTGATGAACACGCATTAGCACAGTTGACGTTATGCTTGTAATGGCGTTGGTGATACGTTCCTTTAGATGATTTATATCTCGTATCTTTTCCTGATACACCATGGCCTTCAAGTGCCCCCAAAGATAGAAATCAAGGGGGGTGAGATCTGGGGATCTGGAGGCCACTCCACAGGACCACGCCGACCAATCCAAGCATCCGGAAACTGCTGATCCAAATACCGACGCACGTGAAGACCATAATGAGGTGGAGCTCCATCTTGCTGGAAGTAAACTGGGAAGTTACCTTCCTCGTTTAGCAGGGATGGGAAAATCTCTTCTTGCAACATGTTAAGATACCTTTCGGCATTAAGATTTCCACTGACAAAAATTGGTCCAATAATTCTGTCACCCCATATCCCGGCCCACACCATCACTTTACCGGCACCTTGCATCTTCGTCGGACTCAGCCAGTTAGGGTTAGCATTACTCCAATAACGTATGTTTTGCCGATTAACCTCTCCATTGACGTAAAAATTTGCTTCATCAGTAAACAAGATCTTACATTCTTAGGGTATCTGAAACATAAAAACAAACGTTTAATTTTTCCTATGTATGGAAACTTACGGCCCACCATGTAGAATGAAATCAGTGTTGTTTGGCCTCAGCTCTAGTCCATTTCTGTTGGCAGCTACTATGCAGTACCATTTTAAGAAATATTCTGAAGTCTATCCTAACACTATTGAACACATAAGGAAAAATTTTTATGTTGATGATTTGCTGTGTTCCGTGGATAATACAGAAATGGCTAAACAGATATTCATGGAGGTTAGAGCTATAATGAGGGAGGCTGGCATGGAGCTTAGAAAACGGCAGACCAATCATTCTCAATTACAAGAGTTTATGAGTCAGTCCTGTGTAGTACCTGATGCAGCAGAAAGTATTGAGGAGTCTGGTATTAAGGAGTTGTGGGCAATAGACGCAAAGGTGCTAGGCATTGTTTGGCAGCAAGGAGATGATTTGTTTACCTTCAATGGGAAATCTTTAGTATAGCTGGCTGAGAATGAGACAAGGTGGACAAAACGTACAGCTCTTAGTTTGGCTTCAAAGGTCTTTGATCCTCTTGGATTCCTGGCTCCAGTTGTGATAAAGTCAAAAATTTGGTTTCAGAGCCTCTGGGAAATTGGACTTGGTTGGGACCAAGAGTTACCTGATCATATGGTGGTAAGGTGGAAATATTGGTTCAAAGAATTGGCACATCTTGGAGACATTGAAATCCCAAGATGGTACTTTGGAGAGTTGAACAATAGTCCAGACAATTTGGAGCTGCACATCTTTTGTGATGCAAGTGAGGAAGCCTATGCAACTTGTATTTATATTAGAGGCACATTGCAAGAGGAAGTAAGTTGCAGGTTGGTTGCTGCAAAGAGCAGAGTAGCACCTTTGAAAAGGCTTTCTGTTCCAAGGTTGGAATTGATGGTGCCGTTATTGCTAGTCGGCTTGCAGTTACAGTGCAAAAGTCTTTGGCCCTCTATGAAATTCCAAGCTATTATTGGACAGACTCCACTATAGTTTGGCACTGGTTAAGAAGTCAGGCAAGGAAATGGAAACCATTTGTTGCCAATAGGGTGGAGGAAATTCAAGCGCACACAGATCCCAAGCAATGGAAGCATTGTCCAGCACCCAAAACCCCGCTGATTTACCAACACGAGGAATTTCAGTGAAAGATCTTGCACAGTCAAGTTTGTGGTGGAATGGGCCAGAGTGGCTAAAACTTGGAAGTGAAAACTGGCCTTCTAATCAGCCTATTGTAGGAGAATGCCAGGCTGAAGAAGCATGGGTGAGTGAGGTGAGAAAATGCGCTGTGAACAGTTGTCAAGTTATGCAGCAGGACCCCATATTGAGGCTTGAGGACATTAGCAGTCTGAAAGATTGTTAATAGTGACAGCATGGGTATATAGATTTACCAACAATATTAAGGGAGAAACAAGAAGGGAAGGAATTCTGAACAGTAACGAGATTCAGCAAGCCAGGAAATACTGGGTGGTATATGTGCAGAAGGAAAAATTTGGTGAAGAGAGGGAATTGCACCAGCCATCCATTACTGGTTCTACCAACACATTCTGCTCTCAAGGGTTTGGATGTGCTTTTGGATCAGGATTCATTGAGAGTAGGAGGTAGACTGCAGTTTTCTGGGCTTCCAGAAGAAAAGACATCCAATTTTGCTACCTTCTGGGGGCACTTTGTGGAACTTTTGATCCTGGATACTCATCATAAGTGTTACATGCTGGAGTTAGAAAGTATAAAGAGATCAGACAACAGTTTTGGATTCCCAAATTAGACAAGTAGTAAAAGGTTTGCATAAATGTGTGGTTTGCAAGCGTTGGAGTGCAAAGCCTTATTATGAAAAGGCTCCACTTCCAAGAGAACGTGTGTCTATATACCCCATTTGATGCAGTGGGAGTAGACTTCGCAGGTCCAGTCTATGTGTATGAGCAAGGGGAGTTAACAAAGGTTATATATGTCTTTTCACATGTGCTACCACCAGAGCAATCCATTTGGAGTTGGTAAGCAACTTAAGTAGTGGTGTATTTCTTTTGGCCTTTAAAAGGTTTGTGAACAGAAGGGGTTTCCCAAATAAAATCATATCGGATAATGCAAAAACCTTCAAAAGGGCTGCAAAGGAACTCCAAGAAGTTTGGCCCTTGCTAAAAGAGGAGGGATTCCAATCCTACTTTTCACACCATGGGGTACAGTGGGAGTTTATTGTTGAGAAAGCACCATGGTGGGGAGGATTTTGGGAAAGGCTAGTGAGAAGTGTAAAGTGTCCATTAAAGAAACTTTTAGCTAATGCTCATTTGAGCAAAGAAGAATTCTGCACTGTTTTTGTGAAGTAGAAGCAATGGTGAACAGTAGGTCTATCACCTTTGTTTATAACAGTATGCGGGATGCAGAGCCATTGACACCAAATAATTTTCTTTGTGGTAAACGATTAACATCAAGCCCCAGTTTGCCAGAAGACTTACAGCCTATCCAGAGCACTCAAGAGAGTTAACCAGAAGGTTCAAGTACCTTGAAGAGCTACAAGATCAGTTATGGAAGAGGTGGCAGATGGAATACTTGCCAGAACTCAATTATTACCCATCAGGCAAGGTAAAGGGCTCCAATGCAAATTGTATCAAGGTGGGAGAAGTGGTAATGATTGGGGATGAAAGGCCAAGGCAATGCTGGAAGCTTGGCATGATTGAAGAGTTGTTTGTTGGCAAAGACAATTTAGTTAGGTCTGCACTGGTAAAGACTTCAGGAGGAAAGTTAAAGAGACCTATACAAAAACTCTATGCTTTAGAAATCAGCAAAAAAGCAGATAGTCAAAATGAAACATTTGAGTTACAGCTTCATGGAGAAGGCTTGGCTAACCTTGCAGAAGGTGATGACAACAATGCCTCTTCGGTGGGGAGTGTTAGAAAATCTAGAAGAGGAAGAACCATTGTTGTCCCAAGGCGATATGATGACTAAGCTGATTGATGCAGTATTGCTTGTATATATTAAGTTAAAGTGTATATATATCCATCTCATAATTGTAAGGTTAGTGAAAAATTAACTTAATTTAGAGCTAGCATTTTTGGGCTCTTGTGGCATCATTGTTTGGCCACTCTGGTGGCATCATTTTGGGGTGCTGCGCGTCCTTTCTACTCGTTTGTGGAACGTCGTACTTACAGGGTGTGGTCTTATAGAGAGCTCTCTTGCAATTCAGTTTGGTTGTTTAGATACAAGATTGTTGCATCGTGCAATAGTCCAGGTTGTGTTGTTGTTGCAAGGTTGAGAAAGAAGACCATAAATAGTGCCCCTTTTGTTTTTATCTTAAATTCATACAACTGAGGCCTAAGGTAGGCCCACATCGAGTCAGCAACCCTGAGGTAGGACCTAATAGGATCTCAAATCCGTAAGTTTTAATTTTAGCCTAACTTGGGCTGTAGGTTGAACTGGCCCTTTAGAACTTGGCCGTTCACGGCTCAGGCTGGGATTTTGAACCCAACAAATAAATAAAATAACAATTGGTAAGGTCATCCATGTATATACAGAAAAGATAGGCTGATAATATATCCCCTTGCCTAACACCATTAGTTACCTTAAAACCTGGTGATACAGTGCTTTTCCATCTTACAAACATGGTCTGCTCTGTATTCCAGAATACAAGTATTTAAGTATATATTTAGGTACCCCTTGACACAAGAGTTTCTTGAAAAGTTTGTGATGGTTAACTCTATCAAATGCTTTTGTTGCATCCAAAAATCAGGAATATACATTGCTACTTGACATCTTTTACTTTAGGACGGCTTCCTTTAGCATATAAATACACATGTCCGTACCATGTTTCACTCTAAAGCCAAATTGATTGTCGTAAGTCTGCAAGTAAGTACTTATCCTATTATAAATGACATATTCTAACACCTTAGAAAGTATACTGGCAAGTGCTATTGGCCTATAATTATTCTTATCACAGATACTAGCACCCTTATTTTTAACAACTGACAACAATACAACTCACAAAATGGACTGTGGCAAGTACCCATGTATCATACAGCTTGTAAAACACATTGCAAGCATAGGTATTGTACGAGGGCTACAACATTTTAAATGTTCTGCTTGTATGCCATCTAGGCCACAATTAAATAGAGTTTCATAATGATTTTTCCACAGTTCTGCAATGTTTTTTGCTCCATGTACACCCTTGGCAAGGTAAGATTACTATTGTTAATTTTATTAACCTCCTTCCAGAATTCCCTACTGGAAGTATTGCTATTGCCTAATTTTCTGGCTAGAGATTATCTTCCAAGATTCTCTTCATTTTTCCTTATAAATCTAAAAGCCCCCTTGAATCTAGCACGAGTTCTATTTTTCAGTTGGAAGAGTTCCACCTACCGAGGTTTCCTCATAGCAACCCATTCCACGAATACATTTCTAGCTACATCATACAAATCAGCAGTATATTTAGCAGTATATTTAGTTTACAGAGTCTATCTAAAAATACCTTCTCATTTTCAGCACACTCATAAGGCATATAAACATTGAATATATACAGTATTTTGTTATCAATAGTTAGTTTTAAGACTAAAATCCACTCATATTCATAACTAATGGGCTCTAGAAATCTATCTAGCTGTGAGTGCCACATTATAGCTACACCTTCCTTCTTATTCTGTCTGCCCACAGTGATAACTTCACTATCATCATTGGGTGAGTTAGCTATTCCCATGTAGTCAGGGCTGCCGAGAGCTGCCCCTGGTCCAGGGGAAGGATTGGTATAGGGGTCCCTCTGCTTACTCAGTATTTTATTATGAATGTTTTGTGTGTACATAAGCAAACTGATTATACGTCCAAGTCACTATGTAAAACATACAGTATGAATAAACAACTCGGAGGAAAATGACCATTTTATTTTTCGAATCAATTATACTAATTCTATCACCATACAATTTACAAATGCAGTACCAGTCCATGTAGGCAAGATAATTGTTTATTACAAGATTTTCATAATTAGAAGTGCTTTCTTTGCCCTCTTTCTAGCAAAGTGGTAAATGATTCTGATGAAATTTAAAGTACGGGCTAACTGGCTTTCAATTACAATGGTTCCCAGATCTGTCAGTCGGTCTTGGGCATTGGTGGACCGCGGATAATATTTTATCTGCTTCAGTTTGATTATGATAATCTCTATAAAATGTATGTTCATTAATTATATTTCCTCCCTGTTATTTCATCAATTGCTTTATTAATATTTTTAGATTTTATCCGCCCTCTTTCCGGACCCCGGGGATTTATCCCGGCTTCCCTGCCTGTAGTTACGCTTAATATTGTTTAAATTTTTACACTCTTGTTTAGTGAGCTAAGTTTCTTGAAAGCAAGAAATGTAATGTGCAGATAAAAGTTTATTGATCTCACTGTCAGCATTGACTTTGAGGCCTCTACACTTATAGCTACTAACAGTGAGTGTGAAACTGGGCCATTATTTTTATACACACTATCACTGTTCTCACTGAGTGTCTCCCTGGGATTGCATGGTGGAGTCTGCTTACTCGTATTTTTGTGGACTGCGTTTTTCCTGAAGTTCATGTTATATCAACTACAGATTCCTTCAGGCCGGAGTTCTGACCCCATAAACACAGAGGGGTCCTCACAGTCTGCATTAATATAGAGAGAGCTGTAGGTATCTGATCGTTTACTGGTTAATTTGGAGCAGGTAGTCCCAATTTTCGTCATTGTCATTTCACGCAGGTATTCTTCTTTACAGTATTTGCATTTTTATGCAAACCCATCAGTGGGACCTCACTGCGCTGGGAGAGGTGTTTGGGTATAAAAAAAAAAAAAGCAACTACCTTTGAGTAATTATATATTTGTTCTATAAATTATACTAATTTGATATATTTAGAATAAAATCGATGCAATGTACGCTGCTGATGATTTATAATTATAATCGTAGTTTAGAGTTTGGTATGCAAATATCCCAGCAGGTTATAATTTATACAGAATAAGAATAATTTGATAGCCTGTGCATCATACACTTACGAGAAATAATAACAGGTATAATTTCAAATAATTTTACCATTTTATTCAAAATCTGAAAACAGGAAATATAATAAAAAAAACATCTTTTGGGAGTTAGACTAAGAAAAGAATGACTGGTTTCGATAAGGAAGAGAAAATAATTTTTAAAATGTTAATGTTAAAATGTTAAAACGCCCTACAGTTCAGACTTCGTTGGTACATATTCATTAAGTTAATATTAAGTTTCGGGGAGACCAGATTTCGGTGACCCGTCCACTTCATAGTTCAAGCCAAGCAGTGGGTAACTCTTACATCCAGGCTTAATTACACTAGATTAGGTGGTCACTGTAGGTTTATTGGTTATTTCCTACATCATCAATTTTTAGCCAATAGGATTCCAAAAAAACTGGTTTCCCCAAAATTTAATATTTATCAAGGGGTAGACTATTTTAAATCTTCAGTAACCTAAATACCCGCCTCCCCAAACAAAAACTTGAGAGCTTTTGTTAAATCTAGAATAGCCAATAGGTCAATAAATTAACAAAACACAAACTCAAGACTGCATTTAGCATCTTACAGTCAGGTGGTGAAATGAAAATTAAATCTCTCTCATGATTTTGAAATAAATAGTAAGCCTTAAAAGTTTGTGTTCATAATTTTTCGATTGAATACATACCGTACATAGATGCAAATTCTAAGGTTCATATTTTTTAATGAGAAGGAATATAACCTAATCACGCTAAATTTAGACGTTTAGGTAGCTTACACGTATATGTATATCCTTTACCGGGATCTTCTCCGTTTCATGTACCGTTTCCGATTTTGTTGAAAATAAGATATTTAATGTAGATTTTTACGCTGACTTAAAAAATGTAAGGTTTTTTTTTTTTTTTTTTGAGAAATGAGCCGTTCAAAAGTTGTTAGGTTAGGTTAACTAAATGCCCGGTTAGGTTAACTGAATGCTCGATTAGGTCAACTGAATGCCCAGTTAGGTTAATTGAATACCCGGTTAGGTATTTCGTTAAAACTAACGAAAATATCACGACTTAACCTAACCAATCATCAAGGGCGTACAGTTGACCTAACCAGGCATTCAATTAACTTAACCGGACAGAAAAATAACGGTCGAAATCTATTCACACAAATACTTAATGACATAAGTCAGTATTATTAAAGAATACAATAACGCTTGTATTAGTTCTCAGTTATATTGTTAGTTTTTGACCTAATACAAAATTGCAATAACAAACATAACTTTTGAACCTCTCAATCTACATTAAATCTTATTTTCAACAAAATCGGAAACAGTACATGAAAAGGAAAAAAATCCCTTTACCAGGATCACCTGAAGATTAGGGCCCCCAGCCTTCTTTAGTTAACTTTATAAGGCTAACCAACGAAAATATCACGACCTAACCTAACCAATCGTCAAGGGCGTACAGTTGACCTAACGATTGGTTAGGTTGTGATATTTTCGTTAGTTAGCCTTATAAGGCTAACTAAAGAAGGCTGGGGGTCCTGATCTTCAGGTGATCCTTTACCGTTATCCTGCTATCTTCTATTGTAAAAGGCCAACTATGACAAATATCTTGCATTACTATAATGTCTTATTTAAACATCCATGTAAAACTTACCAATGTGACTAAGTCATTTTAATAAAATTGTTTTAGATACAAACTCTAGTGCTTATGTTCTTTAATTGTCTCTACAAAAGCCATATTTAAGTCACCCATGAATATCATTGCGAGAGGTCAGGAGGTTCTGACAAGTCAAGTGAGTCACTTAATTATATTGGGTTTGCTTCTAAAGCAGCTATGAGCAACCGGTGACGTGATTATTTAAAATTGTTAACTTGAAATTCCTTCATTAAGGTTAAAACAAAACCACTGCATTCGGCCTATATGGCAATTGATCAAAATAGGTTGCTCATTACTCCATTGAAGGGTATAAATCTTGTAATTTTAATGGCCAAATTTTTACTACTAGCGATTCACCTAAAACTCCAATACTGAATATCTTCACAAAGTCCTGTACTTCTCATTCCCCAAATAAGAAGACTTACTACTTTAATGAGAGTACAAACAAATAAAAAAAAAGAATACTTTGTGAAGATAGCAAAAAGCAGAAAATGTTGTAATCAACAGTAAAATTATTTGAAAAATGGAAGCCGTAACAAGCAAGGTAAAATAAAAGCCAATAAAGAATATAATGTCTTTTTTACTAAATAATTGGCTTTCTTATAATCAATAATAATTTATTACAATAAAAAATGTAGAAATACTTAATATTTTTATATTTTTATATTTTGTCTTCATGTGAAGTCTGGAAACACAAAACTGTAAAACTGTAGATGAATGACTTTACGGTGTTCATTTTTTAAAAAATGGTTTTAGAATTAAAAAAAAAAAATTACAATTAATAAAGTTCTCAAATTACAAATAAACAAGAAACACAATGAAGCTTTTTGAAGATTTTGCAGATTTTACCCCCCAAATATGGGGCAAAAATCCTTCAAATTACTTTAAATTTTCGGGGTAAATTTTCATTACTTTGGCTATTTTATTCTTGAGGATAAAGTTCGACACTTTCATTAAATAGGATCAACAAAAAAGAATAATTATAGAGTATTTTCTTCAAAGCTAAGCCTTATAATTCTATTTTAAAATAACCCCAAAATTTAAAGCAAAAAAAATAATAATAATAAAGTTAAGGGTATAAAAACTTTTTCCAAATTTTAAGATTTCTGAAAGCGAAATTTTAGTATCAAAGTAGTCCTTTAGTTTTAGGAATAATACTAATTAATAATAACAACTTCGTGCACAATGTATGTATTTTGATATGGCAATAAATGAACTAAAAATAAGAATTACAATTATGACTAAAACATGTTCGCGAGGCATCAAAATAAAGCATCTAAAATTAAACAACTGAATTTTGTCAATGCTATTCAATGTGAATTTACATTAAACTACAACGGTACAAAATAACTTCATATTGATTTACATTAAACAATTTCATCAATTCCAGTTCATATTTCAACTAATAAAATTAAAATATACAGAATCCTGTTCTGTATATTAATTATTAAAATTAGTTTCGCTACAGACGACCCAATTAACACGTCCAAACTGCTAAAGTTTCATAATGGGAGAGGGAGACTCTCTCTGCGGAACAGCTTCGAACAAATAAAACGGAAAATGATAAAAGGAACGTAAACAACATTCAACAGACACCACCACTAAGAGACCCTCCGCAAAAACGGGTGTTTTCTTTCAAGTTTCCTATCATATTTTGTAAAATTAATTACAAATTTCACCCACCATTTTAACCCTTTAACTGCTCCCCTCGAATATACTCGATTTGGGTTTTCTGTTGATCGTTGAAATCCAGCATACTGATTCAATGATGGCATTAAAAAAGGAGTAGTTAAAGGGTTAAGAAGTTATAACAATAAGTGTTAACTTAAAATAAATAAAAATAAAACAAAATATAACATAAGAAGCTTTCATTAAATTTACCTAATTCGGAATTACTTTTTTTTAAATCATAAATTAATAACAAATATATTAATTTTGGTTTTATTTATTAATTTGAAAGTAGTTCAAAAATATATAATTCACTATAATAATCCTTAATAACCTCGGCTAAATTTTTACTTAAATATTTTACAGAGGGGACCAGCAACCACGCCTCATTCTAACGAAAATCACAACAAAAATTTAAGGAATTCTGCTTATAATAACGTTACTAATATATATATATATATATATATATATATATATATATATATATATATATATATATATATATATATATATATATATATATAATTAGGGTGTCCACAAAGGAATCATACAAATTTATTGTTTTAAATGAAATTTGTACGAGCTTTTTGTGGACACCCTGTACATTAGACCTACACAATAAGAACTTAACTTCTGTTCTGCCCTATAAATTAAAATTCCAAATGATTAGGTCTATAAGTTTAATGTTGAAGAAAAAGGTAGGCTTACACAAACTCTCTCTCAAATATTCCATTTATATTCACTCCTCTTGGTTTCATTTAAATTTAATGTTGAATATTTTCTTCTGCTTAACGTTTTTTTTTTTTTTTTTTTTTTTTTTTTATTATAAAATGTCAATAATTTTTCCCACCAAATTACTGACCCGCATTCAACACTTCAACTTAAAAAAATATAAGAGTTCAATTTCCGTTAAAAACCCATTTTTGAAGCGTTGCTATTCTTTAGATTAAAATCTTTTTCTCATTCAAAAATAAAAATTTTATTCAGTTCAAAACTACTTTACCCTTTCCTAAAATCAGTTTAAAAAAAAAAAAAAAAAAAAATTGTTCTTTGATTTAAACTCTTCTCAGCTGAGTGCTGCAATTCAGATTAATCTTTTAGTCAAAAGTATCGTAATTAAAACAACGGCTCAGTGTCCGTTATCCCGACGTTAACTTCCTTCTTTTCACACACTTTTACTGGCATACTCTAATCTCAAAATAAAAAATTAACTTACGTTCTTAAAAAAAAAGAAGTCACAAAATCACCGAAATTTTTTTTTCATTTAATACAACTGTCACTGATGGGTATGTTTAAGCATCTAAGATTATGCCACAAAGAGTAAAATATGAGGGGCTTACTTTTCCCTAAGAAAATAAAGAGTACTCCGACCCTTATAGTATACCCTTAAATTTAGTTCATACAGTACGGGGAACAGTGACCCCTTAACCAAGTCCATAAGAACGGTGAAATCTTTATCTCTTAAATAAGATCGTAATAAGGATACAAGGGGTACTTTAAACTTTTTAAAGTATGTCATAAATAGAGTACTGTAAGGAGTAACCCTTCCAGTTAAGCCATAGATAGGTGGCTTTAATCCTTAATGCTTCACAGTTTACTCAAGTTGCCTGGAACCGTCTAGAGGAATGGACTGTAGGACTTCGTCCAGCAGTTGAAGAGCTCTGTGAAGATGAACCTCTATCCAGCAGGGAGTTTCTTTAATCGACTGACGGGGGTAATCTGGTCCCCAGCCTTTTACAAAGCTTAACCGAACGATGCACAATCGCCGGAGGTCATCTACTCCTATGCCAGCCGCTGCCGACAAATTTCCTGAAAAGAAAATGGTATGAGACTCGTCATGGCGCCTTTGGATGGTATTTAATGCATCTTAAAAGCATCAACTCTAATCTTGATGAACGCTCCAAGTTAATTTCTAACTAAGTGATGATAATTAAATTCGTAATTATTTTAGTACATAAAGAACTAGAAAACCCGTCAATATACGCGCATTCAACAAAGAAGTCCCAAAATCTGACTACTTCCATCAAGTATAAGTTCAATCTGTTTTACACTCTTATCTCGTTCAGGTTCCGTGTGTTGGTCTCTCTTCTCACTAAGGTCAAGTTGGTGACCCCGCCTCTAGGCCTGGCTTGGTGGAGGAGCATGTTGCTCTCTTGCGCTCTCCACCGCACATAGCCAGGTACACCCGGCTCATCTGGTACCGTCCTGAGCCAGGCATCTAGTCTTCTCCTGAAGACCAACTTTTACCCCTGTAACGTTTCTGAGGTCCTTTGGAAGCTGGTTAAGAGATTTTGGACCCCTGACAACCAAGCTATTTTCCTTCAGTGTTGAGGAGGTCCCTTTCTCTCATACACAATAAATTACACTGCCCAACAAAAAAAAAAATTTTTTGCTGCTGATTTAATTCTAAGACCTGTTTCTGGGTAATATTGATGTGCTGATTTCAAAAATCACCTTAGATTTTGTCCATCACATCAGGTTTTCGTGCAATGCAATATGCCTATTTTGGGTGATCCATGAAGGGCGCTTATCAAAATTGATGATTTTTGAGACCTGTTAACAGCTGTTTTGCTGTTAAAATTTTATCTGTGGAATACGCAAATCTGTGCATTAAATCTAAAGGTCATGTACAACATATTAAAATCTTGGGTATCTGTGATGTTAGTGAAGAGCAAGGTGAAAGGTTCCACCAAGATATCAAAGTGGTGGAAGAACGATACCAAGGAAGATGGGATACCCATATGATGGCTGACTACTGCTGGAGCCTGCAAAGAGATTGTCTTGACATCTCTCATTCTAGGAAGTCCTATAAGAGAAAATTTATCAGCACTGAAAAGTAAGAAAACAAGAAAAAGACAATGTTAAGAAAACTGGTCCCGTGCTTGCTTTAATATGGATTCATTTTTTGCTTATTTAAACACTTTTAATCACTTTGTGTGTCAATATTACCATTGTATATTAAAGTTCACTCCCTGCACAATTGTTTACTTTTCCATGCTGATTCTGAGTATGTAAAAACTTATTTTTTGAAAAGAAAAAAAATTGGGCATAACCCTGCCAAAATGCGATATCTCCAAAATATCCATATTTGATTGCTCGAAAACCTGACGTGATAGGCAAAAACTAAGGTGATTTTTTAAATCAGCACACCAAAGTTACCTAAACACAGGTGTTAGAATTAAATCAGCACAATTGGTGTTGGGCAGTGTTATTCATCGCATCTGCACTCACTTTTGAGAGAACTATCATGCCAAACAAGCATCTTTCATTCATATATTAAGTGTTGGCACCAATACATCTTCACGAAAACCATTTGCTGCATCTACACTCAAACTTCCTTCCTACCAAGGATTTGTTTGCGCCCATGACTTGCCTGACCTGCTTCAACTACTTTCATTTTCTAATGTAGTCAAATTTGCCTTTTGCCAATTAACCACCACAGATATTTAAATTCTTTAACAACCTCTAAATTTCCTCTATTCAAATTATTATTATTATATGCCAATTCCTCCTCCTATCTTCTAAACTACAGAAACCTTACTTTTACTTACATTCATTTTCAATAACCACCTTTTACAAGCATCAATCAAAAGCTTTCAAAACAAAATGCTCTTCTTAATTCATTCTCTTCATTCAACCAAAAACATCACATCATCACCATACACGAGAAGCGACAGCCCCTACTTTATTCACTTACTCCTCTCTCTAGCATTCTTGTTTTCATTTCACGCAATACACAGTCCACACACAAATTAACCACCAAGGCGACACTAACAACCTTTCTTCATTCTTCTCGCATTCAGCAATAAAGAATATGAAATTAAAAACTGCCAGAAAATGCTTAACTAGCTAAAACCACCACCACCTTCCGTTTTCGTAAAAATGGAAGCATAAGTTCAACATCATTAGTATTTTCCTGATGTCTAGCTGTTGGATCTGAATATGTTGGATCCTGTAGACAAGTTGCTCAATCATTCAAGCATTGCACTAACAGTTTCCACTACCTTTTACAATGTGACGATGTTGATAAACTATTCTCCCTCGATCTTTTAAAATTTATTTTTACGATTTATTATTATTTTGGCACTTCATAGCCTATACACCCGGTTAAAATATAAATTTGAGGATGTAACATCTAAAAAATATTGGTCAGTTGGAACAGTGAATCTAGTCATTTTCTTCTCGTATAATTCGTTACAGATGAAGTTTTATATAAATATAAATACACCTACAATTAACCTTCAATAGGAAATCATGGGTCAGAAATGAACTTCGTGTTGGATCTGTGGGACCCGTGAATTCCTATCCAGGGTTTAGTTAAACTGTTATAATGCAGTTGCAACAATGAATTTCTACAAGTCAAGACACGTCAGATATTTTTTTTTAATTTTTGTTCAAAACTGCAAGAGTAACACGTGCATAATCTCCAATTTACGTATGTTATTCATTAATTATTAATTAATTAATATATGTTTAATAATAATAATAATGCGACATGGATATGTTCAAAAATCTTTACCAACTGATTTGGATAAAATTTTCAGTTTTCCGCCGTTTCATGTTGAGTAATTTGGTCCAAATTCGACTGGAACTGGCTGAAAACTTTATTAGGGTGTATGTTATTCCCAGAAAAATCTATCTTCCCACTACATTTTGAAGGAAAGTACTTGAAACTTGGTACGCCCCTTGCTAAGATTTTATTCTACAAACTCGGCGAACAGTTCCGGATACAGTACGTGATTGAGAGTTAGTATGTTGTACGTTTAGAATTTGACATTTAGTAAAAAGTGTGACGTTGGTTCACCTTATACCCATAACTTTTTCACTGTCAAATGAATTACTTTTCTAAATTATTGAAAGTTCAATTACCGGTAAAATTTTTAAACCATGGGATTTTGTTGAAAAACTAGCATGAAATACGTTCATTTTATGGGCATGTTTTTGTGGAAGCTTCAATAACACTGTAGGAATAGTTTTGGGGTTACAAGTATGTGAATTAATCTGTGCCTGATGAGCTTAGACTTTTCTTCAATAATTTCAAGTTTCAACAGCTATAAAATGCTTCCCACACAACCGATTGTGCTCGAATGTGGTGGAAAATATGTCATATACCGATATACGTAAGGTATCCTGCAAATTTTAATGAAATCGTACGAATAATTTTTTTTTATAGGTATTTCAAATTCATGGTACCCAAATGGAGTTCAACATACATACACAATTTTTTTGACTTTTCGGATTTTTCCCCCTACAAAAGAGCACAAACTAATGCCAATTGAGGGTTTTCGGAGTTGTTCAGCATAGAACTAACAGAAACGCACCGAAATGTGAATAAACTTCGAACTCTGAAACATGAAGGTGTCAAAAACAATCAAAAACTGCATCCGACCGTACATATATCTACATTTCATCAATGTTTTTCGAAAAACTATAAAAAGTAACTGCATATTTGGAATGTACGAGAAATTTTACATTAGAAAAATACAAAAATAAAAAAGAAAACATTTTCATTTTTAAAATGTGGGAAACAAAACATGTTTATGATCACTATATTTAATTAAGATAATTTAATTATTTCGATTGGATTGTTTAACCTTCTTTGCAAAAATATGAGGTCATATGACGAAAGGGACTTAAGAGTTTTACGTGGTATCCGAACTACGTCGCTACATAATTTGAACACGGAGGACGGCCTTCAATCCAACTACTTTCCAGGACCAATGTCGCTTAATTTCGCTGGTCAACGGAGGCGCGGTGTTACGACATTGGCTACAACGTAGCCCTAAGACTAAGTATAAATCTGTTACCGTATTAATGGCAGATGAAATATTTAGTATATTAAGTAAAAGGTTACGACACCTAAAACCTAACAAACAGGCTCGACCTTGGGTCGGCTACCAAAAAAAAAAAACAGAAGCCAACGTTCCTGACACTTTATACTATGGTGGGACTCGTGTTCGAACAGATATTTTCCCAAAATGGAAAATAGTTGAAAAACAACTATTTAATCTAATTTGGTTGGTTTCCGTAGATATGATTAGGGGTAATTTGGGTCAACTTAGATTTTATTACGTTAAATTTAGGGCTTGCTAAGTTTATGTTTCAACGACACTATTCGTTGTGACCTGAATAATTCTTTTCCACGACCAAATTCTCTCCAAACATACAATGAGCATAAAACTCTACCAAATTCAACTCTCCGAACTTCAAGACGATAAAATCCTTTCAAATTTCGCTCTTAATTTTCTTTTTATATTTTAATGCATTTTAATTAACAATAATAATAATAATAATAATTCGTTCATAAAGGCACTTCTCAAATTACTTTTTAATATAACATCTCTGATGACAACCAATGATCAGGACTATTTTAATGACTTCTGGTGTTTCCAACAATGGTGTATGCGCTTAATGGTTCCCTCACTCCACCTTTTGAAACGTTTAGTTACAGAAATGCCAACATTACATAAAAACATTAACCTTGTCTCTAACATTCATCCTGAATTAAATCATTGTAACACTTATATCAATGCGCAGCTCTCAGTACCGAACAATGAATATTCCCAAATAGGTTTAGAATTTTCGAATACAAAATACCCACACAGCTCAAGAACACTGGGGAACAAAAAAAAATTTTTTCTTGGTGCCTGAGATTTTAGACCTTATTCTGGATATTTTCATGCCACTGATTCAGAAAATATCATCCATTTTGTTCTAGCAGCTCTAGTTTTTGAGATATTGCATACGTCATTACCTACTTTATTACCCTTCTGGAACGGTATTATGAGTTGCTCGTAAATCTAAATGCATCTGTATAATTAAATTGTAGCTATGATTTTGCTGTTTTGCATGTGTATTGTACATGTACTAACGTGAATTCTTTCCTGTTACAGGTGTTGACATGGCTTCATCACGAAGAAAGTGTTTAAATCATCCAGATGTGTTTTGTTTTATCCGGAGAGTACACGTTCATTGAACAGAGAAAAACTATTACTGATTTTGTGAAAAAAGCTTATTTTGCCTATTTCAAAGTACAACTAGGGGACCAAGATAAGCCATGGGCTCCTCATGTGTGTAAAACGTGTACGGAGCATCTGCGGCAATGGACCAACGGAAAGAGGTGCCTGAAATTTGGTATACCAATGGTATGGAGAGAACAGAGAAACCACAGTGATGACTGTTACTTTTGTTTGGTGAATAGAAAGGGCATCAATGGACGTATCCTGACATAGACTCAGCTAGACGGACTGTTTCACATTCAGACGAGATACCTGTCCCATCATTCAGCCATCTTCCAGAGCTCCCTCAAGATGATGAATCTGCTACTGACAAAGAAAGCATATGTGGGCAAAATGACAGTGATTTCGAAGGACCGTCATCAGTTGCAGAAGGTTTTAGTCAACACGAATTAAACGACCTCATAAGGGACTTAAGTCTTTCGAAGAAATCGTCTGAATTGTTAGCTTCCAGGCTGGGAGAAAAAAATTTACTGCTGCCGGGAACCAAAATCACGTTATATCGCGACAGAGAAAAGGATTTACTGCCCTTCTTCTCAAAAGAGAACGATTTAGTTTTCTGCAACAATGTGCGCGGATTGCTGATGAAAATGGGCATATCGGAATACACACCAAGTGAATGGCGGTTATTCATAGATAGCTCCAAACGGAGCCTAAAATGTGTTCTTCTACACAACGGCAACAGATACAGATCAATCCCAATTGGTCACTCAGTCGGTATGAGAGAAGAGCACGGGACAGTCGCCCTAGTCCTAGAAAAGATGATATACCGAGACCACCAATGGGTGATGTGTGTGGATCTGAAGATGGTGAATTTTCTCCTGGGCCAGCAGAGCGGGTACACCAAGTACCCGTGCTTTATATGTCTCTGGGACAGTAGAGCTAAAGATGAACACTGGGTGAGAAGACAGTGGCCTCAGAGAAAACATGGTGGTTGGAGAAAAAAATATCATCAAAGAAGCTTTGGTTGACAGAGAAAGGATCATATTGCCACCACTACACATCAAACTAGGTTTGATGAAACAATTTATAAAGGCTTTGAACAGAGATGGGACGTGTTTTGGCTACATATGTAGAAAATTTCCTGCGCGAGCATGGAAAAGCTGAAGGCAGGTATTTTCGATGGACCGCAAATCCGGGAACTCATGAAAGACCCGCGTTTCCAAGATTCAATGAACAACATTGAGGCACGTGCGTGGTCATCGTTTAGTATGGTTGTGAAGAATTTCCTTGGGAACTATAAGGCCGATAACTACGGTGAACTAGTGGAGAATATGCTCTCTTCTTTTTGTAAACTTGGCTGTAAAATGAGCATCAAACTGCATTACCTCCACAGTCATTTGGATCGTTTCCCAGATAACCTCGGTGATCTAAGCGAGGAACAGGGTGAACGATTTCACCAAGAACTAAGGACCATGGCAGAACGGTACCGCGGACGATGGGATACTCACATGATGGCAGATTACTGCTGGAGCATCCAACGCGAATGTCCTGGCACATCTCATCGCAAGAAATCTCAGAAACGCGGTTTATGTGAGATGTCTCAATGAAAGAACTTTTTTTGCCGTTCGTGTCTCAAGCTTGTTTGAATTTAAGAAATATTTTTCGTGCCTTATGCTTGTTTGATGTTAATACACTATTTTTGCTGACATTCATCATACTTTTGTATTCAATTGACAACAACAGTGATTGCCAGTCAGCAATTATATAATATTATATACATTATATAGAAATATATATAGATATATATCATATCTTGATAAGCAGAGCTGATGGAGAAAAACTAATGTCATTTTTAGAATCAGCGACCTCAATATACCCAGAAACAGGTCTAACATCTAAGTCACCAAAAGTTGTGTTCCCCAGTGATCAATATACTCGTATTAAGCACTCAAAGAAGACTTAGACAAAGAATTGCTGTTAACATTAACACTGACCGGGGGAGAATGCAGCCGCCATTTGACCACTCATCTGTCCAGATACAGCTGCTGCTTGAGCTGCAGCCGCTGCCTGTGCTGTTGCGGCTTGACTTCTCATCTGCTGATGACACCGACGCAAGTCGAATACCTGAAAAATTTTTGCAATAAAACCATAAACTTTATTATACTAAGCCTTATTCAAAAAGGGCAGCCGTATTAATCAAATAACTGTGCCAGTCTATCGGGTTCATCATTGTAAATCTCGTTAGAAATGAAACATTGCAGAGAA
Source organism: Bathynomus jamesi (assembly GCA_023014485.1). Lineage (NCBI taxonomy): Eukaryota > Metazoa > Arthropoda > Malacostraca > Isopoda > Cirolanidae > Bathynomus > Bathynomus jamesi. The sequence continues at coordinate 602,818 of JAJOZX010001631.1, forward strand.
CCTACAAAATTTCAATCCAAAGTAACTTCAACCTCTTCATGAAGGTACCTCAATCATACCTTCTCCAAAAATTTCAGTCTTTTCTACTAAAAGGCTGTAAAGCACATCGAAACATAAGACAACAGAAAGGAAATGAAACAATGCAACCGGAGAAACTATGAGCTTGTCTTTGATTTTTATGAAATTGACCTGTAGTTAAATCATATAGCGGGTCAATGCACGGTGATGTTCGCAACAGCTGGAGCAATTGTTTAGCAAACATTCAACTAAATGAATAGAAGTATGGGAAGCAGAACAAAACTGCTACGAGGCATTATGAAGCATGTTCTCGGGTACATTTTGGCGCCATTTGTTTTAGAATATATTCTTTCAATTTTTATATATAAGCCTCCGAATCGGCGTGACAGTCACAAACTCATAATGCCTCATACAAATTTTGTCCTACCAACCATACTTATATTTTTTAGTTCAATGTATGCTAAACAATTGCTCCAAATGATGCGACTGTCACCGTAGAATGACCCTAACAAATGAATGAATCCATGAAAACTGGAAAACCGTGAAGACGGCTAAGCTGACCGAGTTTGATCTAAATTTCACATAATCTAAATGCTTTCACCAAATGGAAAAATTAGAACGATAATTAGGCTAAATTTCTAATATGCTTTTACTCTTCAGGTAAAACCACCTAAAAATTCATAGGCCTATATTAAAAAGTAATTCAATGCACTCAAAAACTGTTTACAAGGACAACGACGACAACAACAACGGCAATATAAAACTTCAAAGACAGTTTGTCTCGACTTTGTCAGTTCGTTCACAAGTTTTTTTTAATGACAGGCAAAGATGACAACGAATTTCTTACTTTAATCGAAGCTGCAGGATGAATTTTATGCACGGCGTCACCTGGTGATCTTCCAGCTTCTCTATCGAGGTAATAGCTATGTACGAAAACGCTGTGGTCGCTCAAGCATCTCAACAACACATCTCCTTCACCTCTCAACTCCAGTTGTACTCCTTTGCCAATGTGCAACCTAAATAAAAAGGTTACTTTATTTAAAGCTGTCGAATGCATGAAATACGCGTACGTCGCTAAAACTACTAAATTATTAAACGTATATACTCTAAATGACTAACAGATACGCCAGTGTGTAATTTACACCAAATCAAGTACCAACAACAAAAATTAACTGAAGTCGGACGTATTCTCAAGACAAAGTCAACCTATCAATACGCTGGATTTCATTGATCGATAAAATTAATGTACAGGGTGGTTCACGAATTATGAACGTATTTACTACGTTGATATTTTTATACTGTTTATTTACGATGATTTTTTTTCTTTGTAGAAAGTAGATAGTAGTAGTAGTAGTATGGTAAGCGAGCCATGGGCAATCATGGAGTAAGTGGCCGGCCCAACTCAGTCGCAGCAGAGGTGAAAGTCGAACCCGGGACCTTTACATTCCGAGTTCATACCTGGTTATAAAGCCAGAGGAGCTTTTCAATAATCTTAATATATTTTATATTACGGTCGATTTCTTTCTCTCATCAACCCGGACTATAATTATTTTTGGTTAATAAAGTTGAACTGAGGAATGGTTTAAGCGAGGGATCACCAATAGGCGGAACAAAGGGAATAACATATACTATGACTAAAGGATTTACTTAAAATATAGGTAAATTTTGGCATTTTCAAAGAATCCCCCCCACCCCAAAAATTTATATTCTTTTTATGAAATTTAAATTAGTTTTCATTCAAGAATTAAAAATGTTTAAAATTTAAGTTAATTTCGTTAAAATAATGTTATAATAACGGATAAAAACTCACCTGGCCTTCTCACTTTGCTCTGTCCTGTGAACATTCGACAAAGCTCCCAAGCAAAATCTATTTCCACCTGACGGATCAACGTAACCATCCACCGTTACTTGCGGGCAATTTGAGGGCACTTTGAAGGTTTCACCAACCTGAAAACATTTTCCCAAATGGTTAATAATAAACGGGATTACATTTAATGGATGAGCAACCCCAAATTATGAATTTTCATTTTGACAGGCACCAAAATATTTTTACAACAAACAATTCAATCTATTGCATAAATTTCATCTTCAAAGTTGATTGAATGATTGAAATGATTGAATAAAGCACTGTTTTTGCGAAGGTAAATTATTAAAGTTTCAGGTTAAAAAGGATTGTACAGGGTGGCTCATATGTCCCAAAGACTTGGGATTGGCGTAGCCAATGTGCATCACCTTGCACTTACCCAAGTTAAACGGCATTTGCCATTTTTCGGACCACTCTCCTATCCTACCTAGGTCCGCACGCAGTTGCTCGATCGCCTCCGGCGTCCCAACATTGGCCCCAAGCTTTGTGTCATCAGCGAATTTGGCGATCCGACTGACGATGCCACCGTCAATATCATTTATGTAAATGATAAACAACAGTGGCCCCAAAACGGAACCCTGAGGAACCTCGCTAGTGACCGAGGCCCAACCCGAACTAACCACTTTAATTACAACCCTCTGCCGCCTATCCTTCAGCCAGTTTTCAATCCACCTACCTCTTCCCCACCAATACCCAGCGCGCGCACTTTGGCCATTAGCCGGCGGTGAGGTACCTTATCAAAGGCTTTCTGAAAGTCGAGATAAAGTATATCAATCGCCCTACTCTTATCATACTCACTCAACATGACGTGGAAAAACTCGAGCAAGTTGGTGAGACACGACCTATGCCGTCTAAACCCATGTTGGGAGTCCCCCAAGCAGCTTGTAGGAATCCAAATGGTCAACGATCCTATCCGCTGTTATTCCCTCTAATAATTTACCTACAACTGAAGTGAGACTAATGGGACGATAGTTCCCTGGACTTTCGTGATCCCCTTTCTTAAAGATAGGGGTCACGTTGGCTTCCCTCCAGTCACCAGGCACGTCTCCAACGATTTGTTGAAGACTGTAGCCAGGTGGGGAGCCACCTGGTCGCGCACCTCCCGCAACACTCTGGGAGAAACTGGTCTGGCCCAGGAGCCTTAAACGCGCTCAGTTTGTCTATTCTATCGGCAACGACTGTCGCGGTACATCGAACACTATCCAGGCCAGCACCTTCGTGCCTCACGCCTGGCTCGGGGATGACGCGGGTATCCTCCCTGGTGAGCACTCCCGCAAAGTACTCATTAAGCACATTAGCGATGTCCGCGTCGGAGGTCCGCAGAACGCCGCTTCGGTCCTTTAACGGACCTATCCTGCTTCTAATGGGCTTTCTACTATTAACATAACTGAAGAACTCCTTAGGGTTCCCCTTGCAGAGGCTTGCCACCCGTAGTTCTTCGTTACGTTTCGCTAGCCTAACTTTCGCCTTCACTTCCTAATCAGACCGCGATCACTCCCGCCCAACGATTCGTCAACGGTGAGGCCAGTGACGAGGTTGTCTTCGGTCGTGAATACTAAGTCTACAACGCTTTCGCCTCGTGTAGGCTCATTGACCCACTGAGTGAGGAAGTTCTCATCAGCAAAGTCAACTCGCTTCCTCCCTTCAGCATCAGCAGTCCTGTTTCTCACTTTATGCCGCGACAGTTGAAGTCTCCTAAAACTACACACACACCCTATCCCCTAGCAGGCTAAGGAGTTCGGTGTACAGGGCTGTATCCTCCTCGAGGAGGAGATGCGGAGGTCTGTACACCAAGATTAACCTATAGTTCGTCCCTCCCACGTTCAGATCGACGCCAAGCAACTCCCGTTCCGACCGGAACTGGCAGTCAACCACTCAACATGTCCCTCACGTATATTAGTACCCCTCCCCCCTCCCTACGGGTGCGGTCTTTGCGAAACATTCTATACCCGGGAATTTCGAACTCCCCAACGTAGTCCCTACGATCAGTATGAATCCAGGACTCGGTGATAGCAACGATATCCTGGTATTCTGATGCTAAGAGCGCCCGTAGCTCGCAAAAGTTATTCCTAATCGACCTAGCATTAAAAAGCATTGCACGGAGGGAGCCTTCCCTATTCTGACCGGCCCCTAGCACGACCCGTTTCCCAAACAGCCAGGGCTGTCGGGAGTTGAAGAGCCCCTCACCAACGAGGGGGCAACTTCCGCAAGAAACCTCGCCGCAAAGAAACTTCGCCGCAAAGAAAATTCGCCGTGAAAAAACTATTATTGGAATGAAAGACCAACCAACAATGAAACCAACCAACCAACCCAATTAACCGATAAATTAGGTTTTAACCTATAATTGCTATTTCGAGCCCTTTAAAATGCCTTTTACAGTGAGAAGTATCCGTGGTGGTGAGAAATTAGTTGACGACATGAATTATGTTTACCGATTGGAAAGAAAACAAAGCAAAAACTTATTTGAAGTGTGAAATAGGTAAATGTGGAGCGAGAGTGCACACTATTTTGGAAAGCGATGAGACATTATCGATTTGTAAACATATTGGTGAGCATATACATACCTCCAATGCAGCCAAACCACAAGTTTATCATTCTTTGGCGACCATGAAAGCTGCCACTTTGACTTCGCAACTACCAACAAGATCACTTATTGCTGATGCAATCAGGTTTAGACGACGCAACCCTGGCTTTAATGCCATCAATACCGACCTTAGCCCGAAACATTCGGAATTGGCGACAGAATAACGACAAAGTACCTCCTATCCCTAAAGAAAGAAGTGGATACGTGATTCCTTTAGAATATAAATTTCTTGAAAGCGGAGAAAAGTTCTTACAGTAGCTACACGACAGTGGAGAACATGATGTGGATAGGATTTTAGTGTTTGGAACAGAAAGTGGTTTAGATGATTTGGTGAATTATAAGCATTGGGCATGTGATGGCACTTTCAAATGTAGTCCAGATATATATTACCAACTCTATACGTTACATGTAGTAATGAGGAATGTTAGCATTCCTCGCTTATTTATTCTACTCCCTGGAAAAACTCAAGAAAATTACAGTAGACTTTTCCACATTTTAAAGGAACTACGTCCGGAGATCAAGCCCGAATCTTTGATGGTTGACTTTGAAAAAGCATGCATTAACAGCTTCTCGAATGTATTTTCAAACGCTACAATAACATGTTGCTTGTTTCATTTAGCCCAAAATATTTACAGAAAAGTCGTCAACATCGGATTTCAGCAGCAATATCATACAAATAATGAATTCAACCTCAAAGTTAAATGCTTCGCAGCCCTCGCATTTCTTCCTATTCCGGACGTTGTGGAAGGATTTATTGAACTCACAGATGATGATGATGATCATCATGATGATCATGATTTGCCCCAAGAATTTGTTTCCTATTTCAAAACTCATTACATTGGAGGGGAACGAGGTCGAGGACTTCGGCGACGCCGACTGGTACCCACATTTCCAATTGAACTTTGGAACGTCAATGAAAGGACTGCCGATGAATTACCTCGAACAAGTAATAGTGTAGAGGGGTTTCATAATGCTCTACAAATTGCGGTCACGAATGTACATCCCAATATTTGGAAATTAATAGGAATTTTTAAAAAAGCAAGCAAGCTTAGCAAAGAAGAAGAAACTACAAATTGAACTAGGGGATCCATCCACCATGAAAAAGAAATACAAAGATGTCAACTCCAGACTCCAGCGAATAGTAATGAATTATAATCCGGAAAACAAACTTCAGTTTTTGCCGTCTATTTCATTAAACTTGCAAACATTTTAATAGGATTAAACGTTTTTAACTTATGTATAAACTAAACTAAACTTTTTTAACTGTTTTGTTCTTTCATGTAAATAAACTAAACTAAACTTTTTTAACTACAGTCACGGCAAATAGAACTGGGACCTTTCCATATAGAATTTGGCCTACTTTGAAAATATGACAAATGAGCAGTTTAACACTTGCATTAATATTTAGTTATGTTGCCCTTGGCCTTGATGACCATCTGGAGACGTTTCGGCATGCTATCACTCAGTTTTTGAAAATAATCCAAGGTCATGTTCTTGATCCACAATGACTTGATCTCGCGCTGCAGACTATCGAGTGATGTGGTGTCGATGTTTGAAAGCTTCTGCTTCATGACATTCCAGTAGTTCTCGATGGGATTCAGGTCAGGGCTATTTCCTGGCCACTTCAGCACGTTAATAATATTGTCAGCAAGCCACTGACACTTTTTTCGCCTCATGACAAGGCGCACTGTCGTGCATGAAAACACTGGCGCCGTGTATTTCGTAAAAATTAAGCTGCCAGACACCACAAGATTATTTCGTCACTCGTATAGAGCCACTCTGGCAAATTAAACTGGGGGAGCTTGACAATGGAGTTTATATGGAAAGGTCCCAGTTCTATTTGCCGTGACAGTTTTATATATAGACTTTTTAGTACTGTTGTTTCAAATAAATACATTTCTTATTTATTCGGGCGTTTTTTTCCTATTTTCTTGCTTGCGGCGAGGTTTCTTTGCGGTGAAATTTCTTGCGGCGAAATTTCATACGGCAAAATTTCATACGGCAAAATTACCTAGAACCTTCGAGCACAGGAGACTAAAGCGGTTGGAGGTCCTGACATGGGCAACTGGGGTTTCAAGCTTCGGCTTCGCAACCTTCTTGCCCGAGACTTTTCGCTACCCGTCGCCACCCATAGACGCACTTACACCACCCGACCCACCCCGACCGGCAGCTACATCCTTCGGTTTCTTTGGGCCATCAGTAGGCCCCTTCCCACCCTTTTTCTTTATCGGCCCCTTCTTTACACCCTCCACCTTGCGCCGCGGTTCTGCGCATTCCACATGGGTCGCTGGCGATTCCTGACACTGATTTTGTACCCTGCCCCCGGTTGCACCTCTACCCTTTCTCCGCGGTCCCGAGCTCTGTCCAGTCCATCGCTAGACCGCCTTTCCATGGCAGTTATCCTATCAATGAGCTCCGGGTGGAGGGCGCAGCCGTGTCAGTGACCGCCGCACCTCCAACAGCCGGTCTGGACGACTCGAGCCGCAGAAACCCTCTCCTCAAGCTTCTCGTAAAACCGCATGAGTTCGCAAGAGTGGCACATGCTGAAGTGGTTGATCTTCTCGAAGAAGGCTTCTTTGAAGTTTGTCACCCACTGGTTTACTTCACACCTCGCACATTCAGCCTTCAGTTTCTGCGGTCCAGTCGTTGTAACTTATTTTTTTTCTTTTCGAACTCTGAATAAGATAAAGCGTTCTAGCAATGAAAACTATCAAAAACGTTCTGACCAGTATATTAAAAAGGAGGGGGGGAGGGGAGGTGATTTTTTCCCGCGAGTAGACGCATCCACCTATTTGCAAGTGACGTTCATCCCGTCCAGAAGACTACACCTCTCGCTGCTGCCGCACCGACCAAGGTTCTCCCCAGGGCCGGACAGTCCCAAACGTGTCGCAGCAACCAACTGACAAACACTCGCGACGCAGGCGTCACGGATTTCCCGCCAGGAGCGACAGCGAGATGCAGCTCCTTACTAAGTCTTACTAGTCACTCACAAGCGGTCAGACTCAGAATCCAGTGTTCAAGGGATATCTCACCAGACCCAGAGGCTACGCGCTAGAGTTTACGCTGGCCTGGCAGCCAGCTGGGCAGTAAAGCTCTCTCACCTAAGAGCAGTACAGCCAAGCACCATCAATTGACCAAAGAACGGTCGCAGGGGGCTGGTCAGGCCATTACGCGTTAGGAATGAGGCTTAACGGGGCACTAGCCACACTCCATTCATCGCGCCCCTACGCCTGGGACCCCTCCATCCCACTCTCTCACAACCTACGAGCGTTAAATGGGGTTATATAGAGGTTCCAAAGCATCTCTTCCCACACATGAGGTAGCAGTAGGGTCCTAATAGTAAAAGAAGAGAAAGAGACTTAATACTAAAGAATTTTTTTTTTTTTCAGAGGAGAACATCCTTAACGTAAGTTAAAAGGACAGAGTAGGGATGGGATGGGGTCCGAGTAACCCACGGGACAGGATTGTACAACATACTTCACCCGCCCTCCCGAAAGAGAGAGCGTAAAGTAATTCCCACACACACTAGTCCTAAACCGTTTCAAATCCAACTTCCAACCATTGTTGCGAGTTGGGTTATCATTTAAACTAAACTTGCTTCTAAAATCGACATCGTTGAACCCGCGTAAGAGCTTGAAAACTTCGATCAGTTGACCGCGCAGCCTCCGAGTTTCCAGCGAAAACAAGTTCAGGGCGCGTAACCGTCGATTGTAGCCCATATGCCTAACGGAAGGGATTAACTTTGTGGCCCTCGCCTGCACTCGCTCCAGCCTCTCAATATCTTTCCTGAGGGTGGGCGACCAGAACTGCACTGCATACTCCAGGTGCGGCCGAACCAAGGAATTGTACACAGAGCACAATCTCCTTGTTCCGAAACTGAAATTGCCTCCTGATATAACCCAACAGCTTCTTGGCTTTCTTTTCCACCTCTACGCACTGTTTGGTAAACTTAAGGTCGCTGCTAATTAGCACACCCAAGTCCTTTTCCAAATCAGTCACCTCGATATTACTCCCCAACATCGAGTAGTCCGACTTGGGATTGGCATAGCCAATGTGCATCACTTTGCAATTACCCAAGTTAAACGGCATTTGCCATTTTTCGGACCACTCTCCTATCCTACCTAGGTCCGCACGCAGTTCCTCGATCACCTCCGGCGTCCCAACATTGGCCTCAAGCTTGGTGTCATCAGCGAATTTGGCGATCCGACTGACGATGCCACCGTCTATATCATTTATGTAAATGATAAACAACAGTGGCCCCAAAACGGAACCCTGAGGAACCCCACTAGTGACCGAGGCCCAACCAGAACTAACCCCTTTAATTACAACCCTCTGCCGCCTATTCTTCAGCCAGTTTTCAATCCACCTACCTACTTCCCCACCGATACCAAGCGCGCGCGCACTTTCGCCATTAGCTGGCGGTGAGGTACCTTATCAAAGGCTTTCTGAAAGTCGAGATAAAGTATATCAATCACCCTACTCTTATCATACTCACTCAACATGACGTGGAAAAACTCGAACAAGTTGGTGAGACACGACCTATGCCGTCTAAACCCATGTTGGGAGTCCCCAAGCAGCTTGAACGAATCCAAATAGTCAACGATCCTATCCGCTATTATCCCCTCTAATAATTTACCTACAACTGAAGTGAGACTAATGGGACGATAGTTCCCTGGACTTTCGTGATCCCCTTTCTTAAAGATAGGGGTCACGTTGGCTTCCCTCCAGTCACCAGGCACCTGGCCCGTCTCCAACGATTTGTTGAAGACTGTAGCCAGGTGGGGAGCCACCTGGTCACGCACCTCTCGCAACACTCTGGGGAGAAACTGGTCTGGCCCAGGAGCCTTAAACGCGCTCAGTTTGTCTATTCTATCGGCAACGACTGTCGCGGTACATCGAACTCTATCCAGGCCAGCACCTTCGTGCCTGACGCCTTGCTCGGGGATGACGCGGGTGTCCTCCCTGGTGAACCGAAAGTAATCTCTCTGGCATCGAAGTCACTGACGCCGAACACCAATTAATTGTAACAAAATTAAAGAGCATAAAACTATGAAATGGTTAACGAGTGGAAGAATAAAGAACGAGGGGAGAAAGAATGGGAACAAGTAAAGTGGAGGGTTAAAATAAATTAGAAAAGAGGGAAGAGGCCAGCCTCCTCCACAAACCTAAAAGTCCAGTTCCCGAGGTAGTACGGTCCCCCGAGCACCAAAGAAAGAGGAAAGGTTCCATCTTCCCCTCGGTGTCTCAAGTTCCCACGACTGGGACACTCGACCAACGAGTGTCGCACAGTCAAGGGGACAATGCGGTTATCACAGTAGGGTCGAGGGCCCATCTCCCGTGGTTAAGACGGGTGTGACCTACTCGAAAGCGGGCAAGAGCAGTTTCCCAACGTCGAGACGAGACATACGCGGATACCTCCAGGGACAGACTGCAGCCGTTATCTTGTTGGAGCTAACTATGGCATCCAAACGAATCGGACTGCAGCCTGAATCCTGGGAAGTAAGTCCGTAAGAACATGGGCGGGCGAGTGAAGAGAATTGTAAAAAGGCGTAAAATAGTATAGCGAGGACGTAAGTGTGAGAAGTAAAGGAAGAATCCGCACGAGCTGTACTGAGGATGTACTTAGTAAATGTGTGAATAAATGTGTTTATAAAATGTGGCACACGAGTTAACAAAAAAGAAAGGAATGGAAGCGGTTTGTGAGGTATGTAAATGGAGACACTGCCTCAACTGACATACCAATAAAGGTATACCCGAGCCTTGTCACGATGGAGTGGTATTTTATTCCCATTAGTCATTCTCACGTTTTCTTTGTGGGTAACCTAGTGTTTTCAGTTCCCAGTTCAAGCGTCATGCTCACCCCATGAAGAATGGAAAATGGATCTTTAGATAATGTATGTTTTAAAATTAAAATACTTTTTGCCACAAAAAAAAAAAAAAAAAAAAAAAAAAAAAAAAAACCAACGAAGTCCACAAACTGTAAGTCAAGAAAGTATTAACAGCAAAAAACAAGACCTTCGATTTTCGTAAATATTAGACTTGAAGCGTAATTTCTACAATAAACCTTTCATTAAATGCAAAAATTAGAATGGTATATTTAAAGATTCATATAATTCACTTCACCAACCAATACTTAAAAAAAAATATGCTAACTACTTAAATCTGAGCTAAAAAGCCTTAAGTTGCAAAACAATACGTCATTTTCGATTTTTAAAATAATCCGCACATTAACGTTGCACTGCATAATCCTCCCGAAAATGAAGAAACTAAAATGTTAGATCAAATATTTAATACATTTAAAGCAAGTTTACGACAACAACAACAACGTATAACCTGAGACAAAATTCGCAATCGACCTTCAATTTGCTCCCAACAAAAAGGAGAATAGAGAGAACAATGAGCTGAGAGGTACAAAAACCAATACCAGAATGATTAATACACGCGTCATTTTGGGATGATACGTTCATAATCATACGTATCCCACCTGAGTATCCAATTCGAAGTAAGCGATAGAGCACCAATTTTCAGGGGCAGGTTGTGCTGAGAGGCGAGGAACCTGAACATCCTGGATGACTTGCTGATGCTCCCCTAAATAAACCAACGCTGACAATTTATTGAAGCAGATATTAAATAAGACTAATTAAAATACATTACAAATCACTTAAGTATAAATACAAAATTATTTAGAAAAGACTTTAAAGCTTTAAAAACAAAAACAAAATAAAGAAAAATCTAACAAGTAGAAAAACACTTTCATTTTAAGTTAATTTAACCACAACTGACTCCTTTAATTAAATAGGTAAAACCTTAATTTCTTTCAGATAGGGTTCCATATTCCTTTAAAAGACAACCAAAAGCGAATATAAAACCTTTAAGTTTTTAATAAAGTACTTTACCTTAAAATATACGTCCTGTATGACGAGCTAATACAATATTAAGGACCTGGGTTCGACAAAATTAAGACAAACTATCCATCTACAGTAAAACAAACAAATCCTACACATCAATCACCAAACGATACTGGAATCGCTACGAACATGCCATAATCCATAACCAAATCTGAAAATATTCTTAACTCTTAAAACAAAGCAAACTTTTTGTTTTTAGGAACACTCATGAATACTTACAGAAATGAGGTGGAGTGTCTGCGATCAAATCCTGTCTGTAGGAAAGTGTACTTTGTGCCCTCCAGTTGCCTTGGTTTATGTGGACCTGGGTGACCAAATGCTGGCCGGGAGTCAACCCCGTCGGTGAAAGAGGTTGTTGCACTTGGGGTTGAGCTTGTCCTTGGGATTCAACTTGATCTCGTTGTGTCATCATGGGCTGTTGAGTGGCTTGTGGTTGTTGCAGGATAGAAGGTTGTGATGTTTGTTGCTGTTGAAGAGGTTGTTGCGACGTTGTTTGCAAGTGGGATTGCTGCTGAGAAGTTTGTGGTTGCATGTGAGGTTGTGACGTCACCTGCGTCAATTGCGCCGGCGAAGTGGGACCAAATGGCGTACCTACAGCGGTAGACGAACCAGATAAAACCGCAAATCCGTTTGAGGTTGACTGTTGGGGGGAAGGTTGCTGGAGGTGTGGTGAAGGTTGTGGCTGTGCGGGTGAGGTTTGGGGTGACAGGGGGCTGAGAGAGTCTACGAAAAAAAGACGATGGTGAGTGGATGAACAGGTCATGTATGGAAGCCTTAACGTACGGACTAACTTACACAAATCGGAATTTACTTAGCCTGCTCACTTGCACGTACATAACTTCAGTTCAATGTATACGGTACTGTACATGCATTTAGTTGCATGTACTAAAGTACAGTATATTACGGTGCTATATATATATATATATATATATATATATATATATATATATATATATATATATATATATATAATAATAAATTTTAGGCCGGGTCGAAATTTTTTATTTCTTACGTACATAGTGTGAGGTGGTTCAATTAATCATAGTAACACCCTAGTAAAATATTTTTGACTTCTGAGGACCCCTACCCTCCCCTACCAGTTTCAGTTTTTTCAGAAAATTTGTAAAATTAGAGATAATTCGCGATTTACTTCGAAAAATTTTTTATTATTACAAAAGTTCGCTTATAAAACAGTTATATTTATTTTTTAATGAAAAAAAATTTAAAAATACAAAAATGCATGAAAAAAAAATTTAATACATAAATTTTTAGTTATTATTGGTAGAAATTTAGAAATTAAGAGAGAAATTCAATAACATTTTTGACCTAAAACTAATGTTTTTTTTAATTCCTTCCATTGACCTTTCCACTCAAAAGTAGGCGGTTCTTTTCTAGACTCTAAAGTATTTAAAATAAATTTATGCCGATTAATATAACCAATTCTTTCCTGGCTAGATTTAGTTACTAAGATATCCAAAGGCTGCATTGTGGCTTCTTTTTCTAGTAGCCATAATTTAATAAGATTTTAACTATATTTTATTTATTACTGATATTTTAAAATTAAATAACGTATTTTAATACAAACTTTTAACGTTCTAGGTACCTAAATAGGAATCTGGAAAGAAAAAAAACAAAAATAATGTCATATTAGGTCTTATATCCGGTGCTATGAGTCAGCACCGGATTTAAGACCCTACCCCCTACCCCCCGATCTCAAAAATGTTGGTGAATGGTCTATTCTGATGTAATTCGTGCCGGAGAACCCGATTTTGGCCATCCGAAAGCAAAAAAAAATATTTAGGGTCAATTTTTACGATTTTCGTTTTTTGGCCTATTTCCCATACAAATTCATATGGAAAAAATTGAGTATCGGTAGGGGGGAGTAGCGAAGGTCCCACAGCCTTGATTTTTGGTGTGGATACTACTATTACAAAATGATCAACCTCACAATATGTACCTAAGCAAAATCTTGACCTTGACCCCTTTTCGACCCGGCCTAATTATATATATCTACTCACTTACATTAAGAAATGTCCAAATTCTTCCTCGGACAGAGCTAACCATACGTTATGGAAAGAAAAAACTTGACAAACCTTCCTAGTATCGACACCGACAGATAATCTCAAATTTATTATTTTTTTTCAATCCAATGCCTCGAAGATTTTGCTCCAAGTATGACTACGTCCAACAAATTCAGACACAAGAAAAGGTAAATCTACCTGATATGCATGTTTAAAGTAACGAAGCTTTAAATTAAAGTATTATATACACACCAAGATGTAATATATGGAAATACTGTACTATGAAATTGAAGTGTATTTAGAGTCAATACTTTCATCAATACTAAGTATAGTATTTGTGAAATTATTAACATTGAACATCCCTCCCCCTCCCAAATAAAAAATAAAAAAAATTTAAACTACAAAAAGTCAATAAATAAAGCACTAAAATGACAATTAGACCTTAAGACAGTATAATTTATGAGCATAATACGATAATCTTTAAGCTTCTCTCTAAATACTCATTATGTCCATAAATATGTGACCAACCTATGCAGACTTCCCAAAAAATGACACACACGTAACGTCACTGCTTCACCGTGCGTACGCGGACGTACGCCAAACACAGTTAAAGTCAGAGACCAAAAGATCCAATCTTAGCGCATGAAGGAAACGAAGCTCATAAAGGGAACTGCATATACCATGCTTACACTTATCAATATGAGTGTCACTCATTCAGAAGGTAGAAAAAAGTAATGGAGATAAGGACCTCCCCATTCCCCTCCCCTCCCACTTTTTCCTCCCAACAAGCCACTACTGACACAAAAAGTGTTGAAATGATACGTAAGAAAAACAGATAAAGAATGAAGAGTTAAATTTTTACAATAAAAACCACTTATCTTCGTGTGTATCGAGTCACTAGTAAAATTAATGAAAACTATAATAAAAAAGATACGATTCCTATTAATATACATAATTTTTTTAAGATTTTTGTATTTTTTTTTTTTTTTTTTTTTACATTTTTAATATTATTGTTGCATCATTTTCTCACTGAAATTATCACACTCATTTCGAGCTCGTACATATATTAACTTTGTTAAATGAAGCAATTAACATTCACACTCAGAACAGGTTTAAGTAACAGCGGTATTTCATACTGATACGATTTTCCGTTCAAATGTACGAGTATTATCCCATTATATATGCCATTATATATATAAGCACACCGGACAAAAAATTAGTCACCCCTAATAGCACCGATAGTAGGAAGTTCAAGGTCACACAGAGGGCGCTGATGTAGCATTGGTAAGTGACAAGTAGCGGTGACGTAGCACACAGGATCAGATCTGTTTCGTGAGGTGGTGAAGAACAAAGTGTGTGTTGGATATAGTCTGCAAAATGGGTCGTGAGGCAGACGTTACTCAGTGGCAAAAAGGAGCCATCGTGTTTGGCAGAGCCCACGGACACAAAATGTCTGAAGTAGCCCAATTTGTTGGTGTCAACGCGTACTGTCCAGCAAGTTTACAGAGTGGTGTAGTTCGCAATCAACTGACAATCGACGGCGTAACTGTGGCCGGAAAACAATTCTCGACAATAGGGTCCGCCGCCATGTTTCTCGTCTAGTAACTGCAAATCGTTTTTAAACCAGAGAACAATTGCTCCAAGAAACCAATGAGGTTCTCCAGCGACCAATTTCCGAACGGACATTGCGACGAGAACTGCATGCGATGGACATCTGGAGCAGGGTACCACGGAAGAGGCCGCTGTTAACAGCAAGTCACAAATTGGCACGTTATAAATGGGCTCAGAGGCACAAAAACCGGACTGCGGCAGATTGGAAACGTGTAATTTGGTCCGATGAGTCCCGTTTTTGTTTGTTCTCCAATGATGGGAGGCGACGAGTACATCGCAGGTCCAATGAAGCCTTTAATCCTGAATGCGTCGAAGGTGTTGTTCAGGCTGGAAACAGAAAGTGAAGCGCAGGAATAGACACCCACGGAGTCTGGCGGAACTTCGGGACCGGCTGATGAACGAGTGGCAGCAAATCGATGTTCAGTACATGCACAACCTCGTAGAGTCTCTGCCTCGCCGGATTCGTGCGGTTATCAAGGCCAGAGGCGCCGTCACACGTTATTAGGTACATTCTGAGAGGGGTGACTAATTTTTTGTCCGGTGTGCTTATTATATATATATATATATTATATATATATTATTATATTATATTATACCATTATATATATTATATTAGTCTGGTTTTCATTTTAGCCTGTTTCTTTGTTCAGAATACGAAAAGATCACGGCGGGGAGACAAACTAATTCACGTATCTATATAATTCTACACATCCTCCAGTTATACTACTAAATAATAAATTCCCATCTATATGAAACAAATGAGAAGACTTGAAAAACGAACGTGTCAACAGTAAATACCTTCAGAGAAAAATCTCTTAAACCGAATCTCTCTCTATAATCCCGGACCAAGTTATGGGTTAAAGTTCGCCACTAATGACCCAATATGATCCCTTACTGGACTCTCGCTTCTATAATCCTAAAGCCGTTTTGTAGGGACTTGCTTACCACTGCATTAAAAACACTTTCTAATAATAGGTTTTAGTTAACTAAATACTTACTAGGAACTTCGGTAAAAAACTGTTGACTATTTGACGATGGCGAAGGAGATTGCAATGACTGCCCCATTGGGTTACTGCTCGAAGTACCTGCGAGAAACACATTATTACAAATTTATATTTTAAATCAAGTCCATACGCTTCTAATTTTGTCCCAATTAAAATTATTACCTATTATCCATCTCAATGATTTTCATATCGATACCAACTCGTTTGAGAATTCACATTTTGTGACAGAGCCAAAATTCACTGTCGAGTATTGGGAATCTTCACTCTGGGTCCCGCTGTAGCCACATATCGACTGAGAGCCAGTTAATTACCATTTTACTTACCACCAAAGTAAACTTCTTTAAATCTGTTTTAGTGCAAATTGAAAATAGTGCTAAAATTTAAAAGATGGCAGCAGGTAAAAAGAAAAATTAAATCTATACTTTCTTCCCTATTAAAAATCTAAATTATTGTAATTTCTCCAAGACAGTTTTCGTTCGATCGCGCACGGACTTCCTTTCTGGTGAGAAGAAAGGGTTTGGTGGAATTACTGAAAAATAATTTCTTCACTTCGACACTCACTAAGTCAAAGACGAAGTTAATCCATAATGAAAAATAACACCCTTATTTGATATTGCTGCGGATAGTGCCCAAAATATTTAATGCGATTAAAAAAACCAGACACACTCGCATTATTAAAAGGCAAAAATGTAACATTCGAAACCCCAGTTTCCCAACTCCTAAATGGGGTGACCGCGAACTCTAGAGTGTCACCTGATGACCTGAACTTAAAATCACCAGGATACTGGGCTAGTCTAATTCAGTCGGAAACGGCGGCCGGAGTGGAACCCGGGACTTTTACAATCTGAGTGCAATCCCTAACCGATTGAGCAAGGGGGCTAAAAGATAACTTGCTATCGAGAATTTCGCCAACTGGCTTCTTAAATTTTGAAAGCACATTATTTTCAAATAACCGTCTCATGCTCTTCGCATCAACCTGTGAAATTAATAGAACAAGTTATAAAAACTTAAAACAACGTTACCTGCTGGAGATAACAATGTAAATGTTTGTGTGTGGGACGCCGGCATATGAGGTATCGTCTGTTGCGCTTGTTGAGATATCAACACAGTGTGAGTACCAGACTGAAAATTCAAAATAATACATTTCAAAGGTGGAATGAAAAGCTTGACCTTCGTCAGAATGAACAATTCGGGCGGAAGCTAACCAAAGGTGTGTGTGGTGTGTGTGTGTGTGTGTGGCTACGTCTTGGCCTGTGTCGTTACACCGCTTCCGCTCGAGCAGCGAAGTTGAGCGATATTGGATCGGGAGAGTAGTTAGATGGGAGACCATCCTTTGTGTCCAGATTATGTAGCAACCCGTGGTTCGGATCCCAGGTAGGGCTGTCAGTTCCCTCTATCATATAACCTTAGATGTTACGAAGGAGGTTAAACAACCTCATTATTACTATAAATATACAGTACATATATTACTCCACTACTTTACCAAGAAGATCTATAAATGTTAAATTACACGAGGTATTTTCAATCTCATTAACAAGTACAAACTCTTATTTCCCACTGTATTACTAGTCCTCTTCCTGATTCCTTCCTACCTGTGAGGTTGTGGCTCCCTGCGGGGGTGAGGGTTGGTGGCTAATGGTTGAGATTCCCGAGGGACCTGGAACGCTAGAGGAGGGGTCCCTCACCCCTGAGGTTCCTCCGGGCATATCGCATTCCATTCTCATCCCAAATTCGTCCTTTACAAGCTGTGTCGTAGATCCGGTCTGAAGGCTCAGGCTAGTTAAATCTGATAAGATAAAATAGGTCATTAAGATACAATGCACCTGCCAAATTAATTACTTTGTAAGCATCATCTAATCATCATTTAGGCTCTTATCATCATTTATGAGTAATTACGCATACCTAAATATTTAAATAACAAAAAAACAGTAAAATAACTAATCACTGAAGAGTACATCACCATGAAGAAATTTTGTATGCTTTCATTGATGCCACACACTTACGTTCTCTTATTTTAAATCACATCTCGTCCCTAATAACCACGAGGTTTGTGCAGGCGAACATGCACACGCATATACAAGATTATTCACACACACACATATCTATATACACACACACACACCACACATATATATATATATTTCTCCTACATTTTCGTAGGTGGTCGTTGAAGTTACATTAGCTCCTACATGTAACACCTTCTATTTATTTCAAATTTTTAATCACTTATGCTTGTATTAAAGTAGGTAGGGGTTCCATTAAAAAGTTTAGAGAATGCGTTCTTTTATGGTATACAACGATTATTTTTTCGAATTTCACTTGCGTTAGGATTTTAATTGAAAGACAATCAAATTATTACTACTACATGCTACCTCAAAATTTTACATACATATTTTTATTTTACTTTGTCAGGTTTAGTTGACCTAAATTGAACGTGTGTGTGTGTGTGTGTGTGTGAATAATCTTGTACACAGTGAGCATGGTGTAAAACATACTATGTCCATTTTGTTTCAATGAGCACAATGTCAAAAGTAGTGACCTCTCAAAATCGGACCATGTACTGATCCTAACCTTTGTACCTACAAATACAATGTTTCTACTTAATTCTCCAACAATCTTTATTATGAAATCTCTTAAAATAAAAGGAGTGCAAAACTGAATATACTGTACTTGTCCCAATTAGAGCAAGGCTCCTCATCCAGTTATTTTACAGTTTTTAGTAACAGCATCTCATCAGAAGTGTAGCAACCCATTATACATCAACCAAGTAAACTAATTAGATGTTTCCTAATCCTTTATATCAGGGATGGGGAACCTTCATTGTGTGGCGGGCAAATTTAAACAAATACTCTCTATAAAGCAAATTGCAGCTTTAAAAATAGCTTGAGACATAATTAAGATGTAAATATTGTACGACTTTAAATAAGCAAATGTCCAAGGGCAATTAAAAACTAGGCCACGGGTGGCAGGTTCCCCACCCCTGCTTTATATCATCCTCGCTTACCAATGCCAGGTGACACGACCCTTTCATAATGGAATGGATTGACACATACGGAATCGCACTTCAAATCAAACGCATATTGACAGTACTTCACATGCTTCAGCTCATTCTTGTGAAGGTCTGGCCATCGCCAGATCTTTGCGTAAATCACGTGAGGAAATCCTTTCCGACCCGCTACCTGTAAAACAACAGCAGGTAACTGCCATTCTTATTCAACCTGCAAGATCATCCTACATTAAAGGTGGCAGTTATTTTCATTTTTCAGACAGACTCAGTCATTTTGTTATTTTTTTCCTAGTAAGTTAACAATTAAGCTTCAACCAGTTTTTTTAATAAATAATGAAGATTTTACTCCAGTTTTTGGAAGCATTTTCTCTACAGTTTTATTTCAAATGCCACTAAACCATATTCAATTTTTTAGTTTTTAAATTGAAGTTAAAACGGTCTATTTCAAAGAGAAACTTAATCCAGTGAAACAGGCTAGCCATTCTTCAATTATCATCAGCCTAATTTTCAAGAGAGTGAGGTCAGGACTAAGGATGTTGCAAATATCCACATCCGCGGGACATCTGCAACTTTTTCACAGCCACATCTGCAGACTAAAAGCTGAATATCCACAACCACATATGCATCTACATCTGCGGGCATCAATCTTTTTTACATCCAAAACCCCTAGTCAGGACCTGCTGAAGCAAATTATCTTGCCAAAATGTCTTTTAAGAAAAGAAAAATAAACCTTACTTGAAGGCGACCATCGAGGGTGCGCTGGATAGTAACACACTTTGTTGGATGAGCACCATTTGATGTTATAGCTGTGATCAGAGAATCCAACTCTTCTCTCTTCTCCTGAAATATTACAGTGTTTACAAATTAATACCAATCAAATAAGAGCATATTGTTACACCTGAACTACTGAGTTCTTTATTAGAAAACCAACTTTCATTATCAAAAGTATTATGGTACTATATATATATGATTAGCGTCGCTGACTACGAATCCATCGGCCCCAGGTTCGAGACCCGACGGCAGCCGGCGCGCAGCAAAACCCAGCTGTTCATCCTTCCACACAATAAAGAAAGTGGTTGGTAGATAAATGGGTACCCTAGGTGGCCTAGTGGTTAAGACGCTGGGCTGCTGATGGGGCGTGGTTCGGATTCCACGTTAAACTGTAGGTCTAAGGTGGAGTGAAAAGCTTGACCTTCGTCAGAATGAACAATTCGGGCGGAAGCTAACCAAAGGTTATACAGATATATATTATTACTTATTAACAGTGGGCCCATCATATCAAAAGAAAACGCATCAAAGTGAATCCAATGTACAACCAGAATTAATAATGTTCATTTCTATTAAATAAAAAGAAGTGCTTCATATACAGTTCCTGAATAGACCAAGATTCTAAATAGCAAATTCACATTTTAATTAGATCCAAGTAGCCATTTAGTTTATCAAGTAAAATAAATTGTTCTAAAACATGTTAGATGATGATGGACAGGCATGCTTCATTTAAAGAGGCCTACTACAGACTGGCCAAAACTTAAAAATTTACCTCTTGAATGCAAAGTATTCAGAGTTGCTGATAATTCAGGAAATATAAACAAGAACTATATCAAAATAACATCAATGTCCCCTCCTGCACTTATGACCTTGACCTTTGGTGCAAGAACCTGAGTTCTGCTCATGACACACTTGTGATGGTGTGTGTATGGTTTCATAAATTTATGTCAAGTGGTTCAAAAGTTATGGCATGGACCTCCACTTGACCTTTAACATTTGTGACCTTGATCTTTAATGCTAGGACCAGAGTCTTGCTAAAAACACAGTCTTGTAATAATCTATATATGTGCACAGTCTCAACAATTTATGTTGAATGGACCTTCATTTGACCTTGTGAAGTTTCAGCAATTTATATAGAGCACTTTAAAAGTTATGGCATGGACTCTAGGGTGTTTCACTCATACAGAGGAAAATATCAAAGGTCAATATTTTTCTCCACTTTGCTTGTGCTTGTGCTTGTGCTTGTGCTTTTATTCCTTTTCATGTAAGAAAGATGTGCACCAATTTTGAAAACGATTAAGTATATTTAGGGGTTGCACGCATTTGAACCTTCTACAGGGTGTTTGAAAACTTTCTGTACAAATTGTAATGGGGGATAGGCAACACCAAGACAAACCCTTTTCGTCTATAAGTGTATGTCCGCTGACGTCACCACTCGGCGCGAGAGGGCGCCGCTGCAATTGGCTAAAAGGTGAAGTGGGCTAGACTCGCGCTTGCCGCGGGCATTCTTAAATCGGACGTAGTACGCGTAACATGGAGCGCTTCACGACTGCTGAGATGGCTGACATGCATATGGTGTATGGGGCTGCCAATGGAAACGGAAGAGGTGCTGTGAGGTTGTACCGACAGCGCTTCCCAAACAGACGTGTGCCAAACCACCAAACGTTTGCGCATTTGCATCGGCGACTGCGAGAAACTGGAACATTCCATGCAAACATGCATGACACTGGTTGGGAGAGAAACGTGCGCACTCCTGGATTATCTGAACGCCACTTTTGGGGACCGATGGATAGGCCGGGGTGGGCCCGTAGCCTGGCCACCGAGATCGCCCGATTTAACATGCCTCGATTTCTTCCTGTGGGGACACATGAAGAACCTCGTGTACAAGACTCCCATTTACTCAGAAGAAGACCTCGTAGCAAAAATCGCTGTCGCCGCTGGAACTGTTCCCGAAATGCCGGGAATCTTTCGACGTGTACGTCGGCCAATGCTTCGACGCTGTCGGGCATGCATTGATGCTACCGGTCGCAACTTTCAGCACCTTTAAATAAACATGCCGTGTACACTTGTTTTCATTCATTTATGTACCAGCTCCACCAATATAGCCGAAAAGGGTTTGTCTTGGTGTTGCCTATCCCCCATTACAATTTGTACAGAAAGTTTTCAAACACCCTGTATAATAAGCAATTTTCTTTAGTGTTACGAAAAAAAAAAAAATTGTTTTTGCTTCTCGTCCTTGACTGATTCATTGAATTGCTTGATTAATGCAATTCCCCCTCTCCGCTGTGTCGTTTACAACTTTCAGCGCGTTGACTGACTCTCTCAAGCCGTCATTTTTGGTGTACTCCTCTACGTTGTCGACATCCCCGACGCCGAAGTTGTCGAAGAATGTCTTCGTCCTTTGAGTGACGAAGTTGCTCAGATCCTTGCCTTCAAAAGTCAGGTTTTTCCAGTCGAGTCGTTTGAGTTCCTTCCTCGACGCAGGTTTGTTCAAGGCCTGGAACATCTTTTCTTTCTCATTTGGCGATATCCGTTCATCAAAGAAAGCCAAGCCGACTAGAGTATCCTAGAGATACCATAGATGCCTTTTGGCAACTCTCAAAGCAGCCTGGCCCAGGTCCTTGTTCGGATATGAAATCAACAGTTGAATCATGTCTAGGTCATTTTCCGTGGTCCACCTACTGACCACTGCCTCGTGCCAGAACCGGACATAAATGAAACACGTAAAAAGGGCCACGTCGTGCAATCCCTTCACCTCTCGGTCGGTGAGTTCCAGTTGCTCCCGGAACAAAACCATTTTCAGCACATAGATAGCTTTCGCCATCCACCTGGCTTGATGATGGGCTCCTGGAGTCCTGAAAGAGAACTCAGCTCCACCCCAGCCTCCAAGGAAAAGGAGCGACAGCTTGAGGAGTTCCTCATAATCTTCTCTCGGGTGACATGAACTTTCAATGACTCCACGAAGATAATTCACCATCCAGATTCGTTCATCTTCCAAGTACCTAGTGGCTGGCTCTTCTTCATCGATCATGGTTTTGAAACAATTTTTGTTAATGAAGTCCCAACGCTGCTGAAATCGTCGAAACAACAGGATTTCAGGACCACTTGTTGGCCCCAGGGACTTATGAAAGACCTCCTTCAAAATGAGCTCATAAATGTGGTGACGGCAAGGCAACCACAAGAGCGACCGACCAAGGAATCGTTCAATCCTCATACATGCCCCTTGCAGAAGTCCGGTATTGGACGCCGTAGTGTCAAACGAGAGGCCAATGATGCGGTCCTAAATTCCAAATCGTTGCAGCTCCTGGATGATGGCTCGAACCATTTGTTCACCAGTACCATCCTGGGAAACAGGCACTCCAAGATGCTCGAACTCCTTCCCTGTTACCACAACAGCTAATCTGTCTTCCAAGCTTCTAGAGCTTCCGCCAGCAGCTTGGGGTAGTACTTAGCTTGCTGTCCCAGTGCAGAACTAAGAGAGGTGGATCTTTGAAGATCGACTCCTCAAGTCGTTTGGCCATTTTCTCTCGATATTTGGCACGTGCTCAATGAACAGTTGATGGCGAAATAATAATCTAAGATACATCTTGTCCGAGACTTTTAGCAGTTGCAATGAAGGAAGTGCTTGCTTGTCGAATAGAGAGTTGTTCTCTATCCCAAGTAGCCATGAGTGTTGGATCAAGTGTGTTCTTGGAACGACGAGGTGACTTAGGGGCCAATGGAGCAGCAAAATCTTCATCATCATCTGTTGTCGCCATTGAGCTAGAGCAGTGGTGCACAAACCTTTTTGATGTGAGGGCCAAGCAAAGAAAATAACTAAATGTATTAGCCTACTTACTTCCCATTTAAGTCATAAATTGGGTCACTTTTATATTCTAACTTTTTCATTGAATTGAAAAGACCCGTGGGGGACACATTTGGCCCGCGGGCCAGGGTTTGTGCATCACTGAGCTAGAGGATGTGCTATCCAGCTTCATTTTCTCAGATCTTTTCAGGTTCTTCAGCATGCTTTCGTTTACGAAGTTCAAGTTTCTTAGCTGCTGCTTCTTTCCGTTTGACAGCCATGGTGTGTTTCCTATCCACCCCAGCCATTGAAGAATTCATTCTGTCCTCCCTCTTGGAGGACAAGAAAACCTTGTCCTCCTCCGAAACTGAACTCATGCTCATCACACCTTGACAAGCAATGTCGAAAAGGTCAGCAAGATATCCCTTCCACACCTGACGCTTCATAATGGCTTTGTCCGTCTCTCTCGACTTCAAGTTTTGGTACTCTTTGTACAGTAGTATAGCAGCTCTAATGTTCTCCTCTGTCTTCACGGGGATATTCGCCTTCTTCCAAACTTCTTGAAGCTTGATACTTGTAGACTTGATGGCAAGGGGGATTGTTTCCTTCAGCTCCAGGTGATGGTACATAAAGCAGAGGAGGACTTGCTCCTAAGAGCTCTTCAACTGGAGTCTTTTCAATCAGCCAGATCTTCTTTCTTTCCATTTTCAACATTTTTTGCACCTGTGAAAGAAAATAAAACATTACAATATGTTGGAAGTTGGGATGTTCTTGAGATTTGGTTACAAAGGGCTAAGGTATCAGAGGTGACATAAGTGTGCAACCTCTAAATGGTGTTCAATTTGCTTCAAATTTGATACATATGCTTTACTGATCATAAGGCATACGGGGAAGAGCAAAGTGGAGTGAAATTCACAACTTGATAAAAGTGGAACACCCTAATGGACTCCATTTGACCTTTAACCTCAATTTGTGTCCTTCATACACACACAGACCCGAGGCTTGTGGTGATCCATGTGTGTGGTTTCATTAATTTATGTTGGACAGTTCAAAATTTATAGCCTGGACATGGAAAAACTCCATTTGACCAATGATGCAAAAACCTGATTCTTGCTCATGACACCATCTTGTGATGATTCATATGTGTGTGTGTGTGTGTGTGTGTGTGTGTGTGAAGTTTCATCAATTTATGTTGAGCAGTTCAAAAATTATAACTCAGACACAAAAATGTGATAGACAGAGAGACTGATGAATGGATGGACAAGTGAAATCCATTATGGCTCCTGCAAATTTATTTGGATACACACGAACTAGTGGATTTAGTTTTTCAGTTTTTAGATTTTAGTTTTGTACTCCATCTATGAATAAGAGGACATGGCCATCAATGCCTAATGTCCTTAAGTTAAATGTGCCAACAGGTTTCAGGCAAGTCTATATTTAAAACAAATGGAAGGGTGTTAACCAGACATGGGGTCTATTACTGGGTTTCTATTACTATTATTTATTTTTTGTCTATTACTATGTCATCTATTACTATTACTTTTGTATGTGGGGTACTTCACTCATTTGAAAAGGATCTTTATGTCTATTTAAATGCAATTAGAAGCAGTGCGTTAACAAATATTTGTTTCAACCAAATCATTACAATTTCAGAAACTGTACATCTTCATAAATTTTACTTTATTGAAGGAAAAATTTGCCACAAATTAGTTCACAATTTCACATACATGTTTATTTTAGTTTAGAGTAGATTTAGTTCATTTTTTCAGTTCTTTGTTCACACAATATGTCCAATTGTCCATTGCCACTGTAATACAAAAGTAATAGACTATTATCTATTACAACCAAAAAATTATGATCTATTACTATTACTTGAAAAATCCTGTAATAGTCTATTACTCTATTACTATTACCCCATATCTGGTGTTAACATTTTTAATTTTTCTGTTACACAATTTCCCCAAACTAGTTGATAGCTGAAATTCTTGAAAAAAATGTGGGACCTATTAGGAAATTAATTCAAAGACTTGGCCTTTCAGGAACAACTGTACACAATCCATACTTACCTTTAATTTCTTAACCAGACTTTCAATGGCTCTCTTTGCGAAGCCTTCAGATTCTCCCCCTTGCCTATGGCACAGAAGGGAGTGAACAATACTAAGGCAGGCATCTGCAGAAGTTGGTGTAGAGGACATCTGAAAAAGAAAAAAAAAGCAGTTCAGCAAAATTACATTTTGCAGAGGACATTAAATTAAAATTACCCTAACTTACTGGCTTGAAGGCATTAAATGTGAGAATAACCTAACCAAACCTAAGGTAGCCCATTCAGGATCACTGCTTCCAAACTAAACCCCTGCAAAGGAACTAAATTCAAGAAGTTGCAAGGCCTATGATTTTAATAAGCATGCACAATACTGATAACCAAATGCATTGCTGCTTTATTTTTTTAAATAATAATAATAAAATAACTATGGTATGCCTTACTGTAAGTTTCATAAACATAATAATGGAGTATGCACATATCTATATAGAAACTGGTAGACTGACACTATCATCTGGTAGTAATTAAGAATTAAATAAGGGTACCAAATTAGCACAGCATAATCTATCACTCAAAGTTTAAGGTTGTAACTATTAAATTCTTAGTAGATAAAATACATATAATTCATGGGTGTATTGATGGAGGACAAACAGTAATTTATTAATTACTCTTTGTCTTCCGTCGATACACCCGTGATTTATATATATTTCATGTGTGATTTTATTATTGCTCTAATCTGAAAAAAATGTTTAGCATCAACCTTCCCTTTTCAAATAAAAGGAAAATACGACTTTCTGCCAGAGTAAAATTTAACAAAAGGGACTGATTACACAAAGAACTCTTATCACCAAAACTAAACCTCAAAAATAGTAGTGACAGAGAGAGTTAAAAAATGTTTATGCTACCTCATCTCTATAACTATCAGTATGCCCTTTTTATTCTGGGCTCATAAGATGCTAGGACCTTAAACATCATCTCTACATTTCTAATAGAACCAATAGATGTAATTAGTGGTATTCCAATTACATGTACTCAGAATTGGCATTGACAGAATCACCCATTTTTGGAGCATCAGCATAGGCCAAATTTAGCCAATTCTCTTACTGATTCTTTGAAATTTTAAAATTTTTATTACAAAACAAAATCTATATTTATAGAAAATTGAACATACAAAAAACACTATGATAATTTAAACTCCTTTAAAAGTGTAATTATATGAAAATATTTTACATTCATGAAAAAGGCAAAGCTTAATAAGTTAAGTTGCCCATAAATTTACATTTTCTCTAGCTAGCTAATCTTAAATATTATAAACTACAGTATACTCTCTACTATCCACACATGTCCATTCCTAGAGGTGTGTGGATAGTTGAAAAATGAAGATACTTGGCAATCACTGAGAAGAAATATACAGTACAAAGTACAATATACAGTAGTCTATAATAATAATAAAAGGATGTGTGTGTGTGTGTGTGTTCCAGTCATAACTTCAAAATTGAAGCAGTTACAAACATGAAACTTCACACACATTGATTAGGTCCCCCAGGTTGTGCACCCTGGGTGTTAATAAATTAAATAATTAAAATTACTGGGCCCGAAGGCCCCAGCATCACGATTAAACTACAGAAAAGAATGCAGCTGTGAAAATTTTGAGCTTCACATTGTGTCAAGATTTCTGAATATTAAGATTTTCATGACTAATTATTTGGTCAATAAAACTATAGAAAAGAACACAATCATGAAAATCTTGAGCTTCACATCGCCACCCATAATAATAATCTATAATAATAAAAGGACGCAGTTACAAACAAGAAATTTCACACACACACACACATGCCCAGTTAGGTTAATTGTACGCCCTTGATGATTGGTTAGGTTGTCGTGATATTTTCGTTAAAGCTAATGAATATATCATGACTTAACCTAACCAATCATCAAGGGCATACAGTTGACCTAACCAGGCATTCAACACCCAGGTGCACAACCTCAGGACCTAATCAATGTGTGTGTGAAGTTTCATGTTTGTAAATGCTTCCATTTTGGACCTAAAGCTAACAAAACTATCACAACTTAACCTAACCAATCATCAAGGTCATACAGTTGACCTAACTGGGCATTCAACACCCAGGTGCACAACCTATATATACCATGTGTGTATATATATAACATTCGCCAGTTTGCTCCGCTAGTACATGAATAAAAACAGAAAAATAATTATAGAAAATAGAAACAATTATACAAATATAGAAAAATTACCAGTATATACATGATGGATGCCATACAGCCAATTTCTTGCAAATAGTTGATTGTGTGATGTCTAGTTGTGCAGCTAGTCGAGAGTCAACTATATGTTAATCTACTCTATATTAATCATAATTCTATATTAAGTTGTACTTTATAATTTACATATTAAGCCACCTTAATATGTTGACTATTTTAACAGGGTGACAAGCCAATCCATGAAACCAAACCACAGGCATTTTGAAGGTTATTTGGAATAAATTCTGCCCATTTACCAGGTTGAAATGAAGCAAAATTTATAATACTGTTATGTATATATATTTTTTTTTGATAAAAATTTTCATTCTCAACAATGGTAATATTGAAATTGAAAGAAAAAACTTCCACTCCACTCTTATTAATTAAATGACTTCTTTTCATTAGGTACACTCGTGAATTATAGGTTGTACTGCATATATAAATGGCCAAAAAAAAGAATGAAAACCCACCAAGGCCCACCCACATTACCCACCTAGTAAGAGTGACTTGATATGAGATTATAATATTAATGAATGTCAAATTGCCAAATTTGACATTCAATCAGGGTCAACTGACCCCAGGAATGCTTCCTTCTATAGTATAATAAGCAAGGCTTATAACTTCTAGGGATGAATTCCAGGTATTTTACAGGTTTTCCAGGGTCAAAACAAAAATCCAGACATTTTTCAGGTTTTCCAGGTTGCGTGGTACCATGTTTAAGTATTTTAATAATTTTTAAACCCAAACTGTATACCTATCCATTTTTTTTATTCAAATTGGCCACCCAGGAATTAAAATTTTAATGAAAAAAATGATCTACAGAAGCTAAGGCTAACAAAGACCCTAAGATCCACTCTAAGGTTAGCCCGAGAGAAAGGAAAGAGTAGCGGGTTAAGAGAAGAGAAGAGAATAAGGGGTTAAGTAAGAGCAACACCTATCACTCATGGGTTAACATTCATTCAGAAAAAGAGGAAAAGTGTCTCTCAATCATCATCCGCCAGCCACTGCCGACAAGTCAGAAAAATAGTCGGAGAGAATAGGAGAGGGGTGAAAGATGAAAAGAAGTAAAATAAGAACGCTTACAAACCATGCAAACACAGTCTTAACTCACTGTCATACCATGCAAACTACAAACATGCAAGAAAAGAGTTAGAGACATGCAAAGTAAGGAGAGGATAAGAAGAAGGAAAAAAAAAAAAAAAGTAGGTAAAGTTAAACAAAAAGTGGGTTAGTTTACGCTATGAGCTACATCTACATTCTTGTTAGTCTAATTTTTTTTTTTTTTTTTTTAATAATTTTATTGCTGGCATCACACGCTGGCATGTCACAAGCATGTTGTTGTTGTTGTTTACACTGTTGAAGGAAGAAAATACCTTCAACATAAGAAACAACAATTACTTTAAATATTGGTATTCAATATATGAAACTAAAATAAAATTATTTTATTTTACTGAGTAGCTAATAGTCTAAAACCACTTATCATTTTAGCTGGTAGCTATACGAGTAATAAATTTTGTATATTGTGGTGTGTGCTAAGGAAAAGCATTTGAACAAATTTGAAATGTAAAAATATGAAAGTTTTCACATTAGCTTAATAAGATTTATGAAAGGAATTGATTTTTTAAAATATGGGCAAAGAATCAGCATTGGCACTAGCTAAATTTTGAAATCAGTACATCACAAGATGTAATGATGTAAAATATTCAGGTTACAAGGAAACCACATTAAAAACTTCACCAAACTGTTCTGCTACCAGTGTATGCATAAATAATTATGGTCTGACTGATAATGGGAGTAATGTAGTTCAATTTGAAATTCAAAATATGGTACCGTATGTAGACTAGCCACTTTAAAAGAGGTGTATTTTATTGTCAGAATATAAAGGCCTATTCATATATGAAAAAAAAAAAAATAAATAAAATAAATAAATAAATAAATAAGCACCAAACTGTAAGGGCATTTTACATTAAGTCCTGTACCATAATCCTGTATTTTTACAGTAGCTGCCTTACCAATTAACAGTTTTACTAGTCTGTAATACTCACGCAAGTATGAAACACACTCATATTACAATAAAGGAAACTAGTCTACATTTAAAAACTGTAAATGACTAACTGTGTGGGGCTAGTCTAAAAACCAAAGTGTAAAAGAACAGGTTTATACCAAGCAAGTATACAGACCTAATCTAGTTGGTTCAGTACTCTCTATTTGTGTGTATAAAAAGTTTTTAAACACTGATCAAGTTTTATAAATATTAAACTCTCAGCAATTCTAAACAATTTTCATTGTCCTTCTTTCCAATTTGAAATTTGGATATAGCTAGGTTAAAAAAACGAAAAAAGAAAAATGAGTTAACAACAACAACATTCTAGTCTATACCATAATCAATACTGAACTTCATTCAACAACTTAAAAAGTTTACTAACTTCAGTCGTGTGTCTCGTAACATACCATATAAACATCAAGCTTTGATTACAAAATATTGAGCCCACCAAGCCATGTCAATATAAAAAATGTTTATAAACAATCATTCTAAAATTCTTAAATCTTTTAATCAGTTTTAATCGAAAGGAGGCCATAATGTGAAGAGACAACACTATGCTTAACTCAAATTCATGGTGTAGATACTATTTTACCAAACCAACTTCTTAATATACAGGGTGGTGCAAAAGTCTGGACCCATAGGCGGTTTATATGGAAAAAAAGTGTGGCCTGCAGGAAGTTTATTATGAAATGAAATTTAATTAACCATACACCAGTGACTAAATTATGTTAAATTTAACGTTCTAGTTCAGAATTTACAATAAGTGTAATCGTATTTCGTATAATCGAGGCATAAGGAAATTTGCGACTGAACGTGAGGTGGCTCCTTCTTTTGCGTACAAAAGCACAAGCTCTATTCTTTCTGCTATTGTTAACTTGTCTGCCATAGGGTAACAATCTGAAAAATATTTAGTAAAATTATAAACAAAAATTAAATTATAAAAACTTATAAAAATCGAAAGATATTTTTTATATAGTAAATTGCCTATGGGTCCAGACTTTTGCACCACCCTATATATATATATATATATATATATATATATATATATATATATATATATATATATATATATATATACTGTAGTATATATTCCAG
Source organism: Bathynomus jamesi (assembly GCA_023014485.1). Lineage (NCBI taxonomy): Eukaryota > Metazoa > Arthropoda > Malacostraca > Isopoda > Cirolanidae > Bathynomus > Bathynomus jamesi. The sequence continues at coordinate 633,826 of JAJOZX010001631.1, forward strand.
AGTAGATTTAGGAAAAAACTAAAAAATCTGAGAATATATTAACTTTCCAACTATTAGGCCTAATACTAATGTCATAAACTTACCAAACATTTACTTAGTTATTATTTAATAATAATTTCATCCAAATTTAAGGTCAACATTTTCTGGCTTCCTACAGTTTTTACTTCAAGTGGAACCTTCAGGTTCTTTTCCTCAATGAATACCAATGGGTTAATTCACAGTTCCATTGTTACATATTTCAAAGCTACCAACTTGACCTTTCAAATATCTAGCACAAAGTTCATTGTTTTTAAAACTAATTAAGTAGTATAACAAGAAGGACAAAGGAAGATTTTATGTTTCAAAAGACTTGAATCTGAAATAACGTAGATATATCATTTGCTGAAGGAATTTAACTTAGTTTTACATATCAAAAACTTCCTCTGCACCCTAAATTTGGCAATCCTCCCTGAGCCTTCTCTAATTTTTTTACATACTGGTAATAACATTTATCCAAACATAATGGAAACATGTACAGCAAATTTATGAATGTTAATGTGACAATTCATTTTGATGGATGATTTTTTTACTAAAAATTTAGCAACAAAATTTACTTATACAGTATATAATGTAGCTACTATACTTCCCCTACATAATTACTGGTTACTTCTATGTTTCCATGTTTCAGTAATATGATTGGTTTGTAACTATATTGGGAAAATGCTAAATTTAGTAGTGATGCACTGCACTCAATAACCTCCAATACTGTATCAAACATAATGAGTTAACCAGAGACCCGAAGTCTTAGAAACCTCTGAAGTGGCTATTTTGGGTACTGTCCAGAGCATGCAGTACAAACTGGAATCCATCTGATCCAAAATATTTCAAAAACTATAGTATGGGTTAAACATTCATTCTATGTATTTACTCGTATATGCAATTTGGGGCTTTCACTAGAGTGAAGAGTGGTATGATGGGACCCCCCAACCCCCAGTAAGGTTAAAATAATCTTTCATCCCCCAAACACACAAAATCATTTTAAGGCTAAATTTGATAAAACTCCCCGCACTGGCAACCTATAACTTTTATACATAAAAACTTACAGTAATCAAAAATTTTTAATAAACCACAAGACACTGAGCCCTATCAGTACTTTAATCATTCTAAACTTACATGATGAAAATCATTCAAAACAATCAAACTTTATCAGTTTCAAATACAGTGTTTAAATTTTTATCAAAGACACTGCAATAGAATCATTATTTTCAATCTGCTTCAAACTTTCAAACTTTTTTCCTAATTTCATTTGCCTTTAACAGTCTGGAGACTATAAAATTCTCTTCAGGGCCAAACAAGCTTATACCTAGTGATGTACTGATTCCAAAATTTAGTGGATGCCAATGCTGATTCTTTGCCCATATTTAAAAAAATCAATTCCCTTCGTAAATTTTACTAATCTAATGTGAACACTTAAATTTTCATATTTGTTTAAATGCTTTTCCTTTGCTTACTCCACAATATACAGCACCAGAATTTGTTGCTCATATACCGGAGTTGCCAATGCAGATATATGGAAAACTGGGAAATCAAGGATGAAAAAACAGTATTTTGGACAAAAAACACTGATTCAATAATGCAAAATATCATGAAAAACAATAAAATTCCAAAGTAAAAATACAAAAAATTCTTAAAACATGTAAGCAAACAAACTAAGAAGTAACCCATACACTATGGATTAACACCCATACAATTTGATATTTCTTTGTTATGAGCCCAAACTCTAATAGATTATGTGAGAATTCAGTCAATTTAGTGGATCAATATTTTTAGTGATAATTCCTGAAATTAGTGACAAAGTTAATTATTTTAGTGTGTCAAATTAATTATTCCCAAAATAAAATGCAGATATATCATACACATACACGGACTGAAGACGAGTATGTACAGCGCAAGTAAACAGCTTTTTTGTAAAGGTTTATTTTGAATGAAAAATATATTTTAAGATATCAGAATTTATCATGAAAAACTGGAAAAACAGAATTTGATAGTAAAAATCAAGAAAATTCAGAGAAAATGGAATAGTTGGCATGTATGATATACTGTAGCTAAAATGATTTGAAAAAGTTTTATTACTCAGTAAAATAAAATTTTATTTTAATTTCATAAATTGAATACCAATATTTAAAGTAATAATTATCTTTCCTTATGTTAAAGGTATTTTCTTTCTTCAACAATGTCAACAGCAACAAAATTTTTCATTAAAATTTCAGGTCCCTGTGGACAATTTTAATTAAAAAAAAAAAATAAAATATGTATATATAATTTGGGTTTATAAAATTATTAAAATACTTAAAGCCACATAGCTAAGAAGATGGTTAATATGAAATTATTATTAATATAGAATAGGAAATTAAAATAGTTTATAATATTTAGAGATTAGTGAGTTAGAGAAAACTAAATTTATGAGCAACTTAACTTATTAAGCTTTGCCTTTTTCATGAATGTCAAATATATTTACATAATTACACTTCAAAATGAGTATAAATTATTATAAATAACAATTTTTGTCTGTTCAATTTCCATAAATATAGATTTTATTTTGCAATGAAAATTTTAAAATTTCAAAGAATTGGTGAGAGAATTGGCTAAATTTGTCCAATGCCGATGCTGATTAATCAGTACACCACTACTTAACCTTCACTGGAATGAGACTTCTTGTACCTAGCCTAATTTCAGAACTTCTACTGTCAAAACCTTATTTAAGAGCAGTGTAGACAAATTCTCACTTTCCAAATTACAAAAGCCTCTCAACACATTATGTAAAATTCCCTCATAATATTTCAAAATCTCTCACCAATCTAGTTTGAAAAAAATCTATCTTAATCAAAACTTAATTTTACTTAAACTTTTCCCAATATGTCTGGTGTGAGTAATTTACATTAAAATGCTCACCCAACACATCAGGCAGATGTGTTATGGAAAAATCCAGGGTTGTGGAGTCGGCAAAAAAAGTTTCCGACTCCACCTCCAGAAATTTTACGTCTGACTCCGACTCCAACTCCGACTGTAGTATATACTAACCATATGGCATATATACTTATATAGTATAGGTATAGTGTAGGTAAATGAATAGTCTCCGTGAATTTCGATAGTTTTAATTTTTAAATCTTGATTTTAATTATTCTTTCCTCGTACAATAATAAAAACTAAAAACTTATTTAATAGTTATAAAATAATAAAAATATAAGACATGAAATGCCATAAAAACTAAAGTAATAAATGAAATAAAATCTAAAGTTATTTAATAGTTATAAAATAATAAAATTATAAAAATATAAGAAAGTTGAAACTATTTCAAAATGGTTCACCATATAAAAAAGCAACTGCAATAAATGGAACAATACATGAATAGTTGAATACTTTACAACCACATATATATACTGTACTCTTATACCTAAACTGAATTTGCTCTCAGAAACAGGATCGCTTCAGTTAGGTCCTCCTTCATTGCTGCTCTCAAGTTGAATCTGACGATTCGGAGGGCAGAAAACAAATGCTCCACACTGACTTGAGTCGGTGGCAATGCTGTGACAGTTAGAGCAGCATCTTGAACAATCTCAGGGTATCGGGGTATTGCATCTTTCACTTTCAACTTTGCAGTAGTCAATTTTTTTTACCTCTCCCAGTGCATGAGAAAAATCTGATTTGAATTTAGCTAGTGCAGCCAGGCTCCTTTCTCCGCTTTTTCCAAATCTAATCGACGATGCTTTGACCACTCCTGGTCATCTAGATGTTTTTCAAAATCAAATTCTTCATCTTCAGAATTTGAATTGGATGAGGACGATGATAGAAGGCTGCCGTGTTGCAGCCCAGCTACAGCCTCATCTGCTCGTAGACTTTTCATACAAATGGCTAAGTAGACTTTACATAAAGCAGCTTTAGCTCTAATTTGCTATTCTTCTGTCAGTGTGACTCGGTACATGGCATCAATGTAGATAGCAGCCAATAGGATGTCATTGTCTAGCAGATGACTTTCTCTGCGCAGCATTGAGTTCATAATGCCATCAGCTATCATGCCACCAATTTGAGAGGTGGAAAATGAGGGTCTTCCACTCCTTATAAAACAAACCAGGAGTCAAGTCAGCTGCTTGCAAGTTTTTTGTAATGTATGTGGATGGTGAAGCAAGCTTTCAAGTTCCTTCACTTGCTCCCATTGAACTTCAGTCATTATGACATCCGGGTTGGCTATGTCACTGAGGAAACGTTTTAGTTCAAGAACACGCTGAATCATCAAGTATGTACTCCCCCGTCGAGTTGCTTGATCCAAAATTGCCCCTTTTCCAGCATGTCACTTCAGTATAGCATCTAGTTTTGGTGTTCTAGCAGCCACCATGATGTTTGGCAACTTGCCAATAAGACTGGCTGCATGTTTTTCTCTCAAGCCATCATGAAGAGCCTTGCAGCAGCATCCACAAATTCGTCTAAAGTATCACCGCCACTGTCTGAAACTTCATCAAAATCATCTACCACTTCATCTTTGTTCAGCTTCTCAATGGTGCTCATCATGTTGGTGGCATTGTCAGTCAAGATCAATAAGACTTGTTCTCAAGAGTGTAACTAGCTTCCAAAGGGGGGGGGGGGGGGGACTATAATGATGAAAAATCCTGCGCTGAATTTCTGTGCTGCTATCCTGTAAGTAATGTGTTTGCAACCAAAATGATGCTCTTAAAATACTATGATTTAAAGAATGATCTATATTTATGATAGTAATAGGAAAATCAAAGCAGCATTTTCACAACTACCTTATGTATATCAAGTATATACTTAACATTAAAGGAAAACAATATATGCAATAATTAAAGTAAAAAATAATTAGATGTCTCATTAAAGTATCTATCACTGCACAGTAGGCCTATTAGTACTGAATCAGTAATACTTTCCAGCATACTAATAGGACTAATATAATTAAAGATTTACTCATCATAGATTATTTCAAGAACTAAATATTTTCCTTCACGTAAGCTAACTTAGACCAAAGTTGGGGGGGACAAAACCTATATTATCCCCCTCAGTTATGCCCCTGCTTGTTCTTTACCAATGTCAAACTCTTCCAGAACGTCCAGCACTAGTTGTTGGAGATAGTCACTTGTGTGTTGGGCTTCAGTGTCCCTTACCACCAATGTGCATGTGACCACTTCTTTTCAATCATCCACAAATTGAACTTTGATTGTGAAGTAATTAACTCTGGTGTGTGCAGGCATCTACAGAAAAAAACCATCCATGAAGAAATTCCTTGTGCACATGCTTCTGCTTTTTTGCCTCCTCCAGTACCAGACTTCAAATACTGTTCCTTTCTAACGAAACACCAAGTTTATGGGCCATTTCCCCGTTCAAACCGACAAAAGCTAGGGTAGAGAACAAGCTCAGAGGGACAGCAATCTTAACCACCATTTCAATGATGCAGCCCTTGAATTTATCTGCCATCATGGACACAGTAACCTTTCCACTCTAAAAATACTTGGTAACGAGAGCTTGATGATTTGAAGAACTTGAGCCAGGAGAATCATCATCCTTCTTACTTTCAGCATCCTTTTCAGTAACAATCTTCAACACCTTGGGATGATGGCATTGTAGATGATACTTTAGATTTGATGCTCTGCTCGGGGCACTGGTTCCTTTGCCCGAGTAAGTGCTAATTTTGGCACCACAGGTTCTCTCCTCATCTCCTTTGGTCACTTGGCACAAAAAACTTTCCGTTGTCAGTGACTGAGAAATATTCAAAAACTGCAGATTTCAGCTTCAATCACTGCGCCATCACAAAGATTGTTGATAGTGATGGTTTCTGAAAAAGAAAAATATAAAATGAGGGAAAGTAAATTTATGCTGAGAGCTTTAATACATAGCAGCTCAGATGAATTTATTCATCATTTGTACTATGTCTAGTGAATACAGCTGCTAACGCCTAACAGTGCATATATATATATTTACTAGTTTACCAAATAAATTACACACAACAATATTACTGTATATATTATAAATATACTTTTAAGAGCTCTGTAGATGCAAAATTATGCTAAATGTGTCCAAATGTATACAGAAATTTCCCCCGACAAACTTTTACCTTCTAGTAACTTTGTGTCTAATTGGATATGAACTATGCATAAACTCCTATACAAATTATATAAGCGGACTTAGATAAAAAATAACCTGGTAAAATGCTTCTTTATAATCAGCAGAAGAAAACAAAACCTAAACAGATGTTATATTGTTAAAAAAAAAAAAACTTAGAAAATAACGTAAACATTTACCAGGAAAAAAATGGCTTCTGCACACTATAAGTATAAAGTACCTTAAAATATAAAACAAACCAATAACAACCTGAACCTGAAAAAGAGGTTATATAATGCCGGCTTTACCAATCCAGGCACAAATCAATTAAAGTAAACGTTTAACACCAAACACCTGAAAAAGAACACAAACACAAATAGGCCGTAAACACAGCTTAAGGCTGTTGACAAACTGTTGCGCTTGTCAACGAATTAGTTTTTTAGGTCTTTGACTAATCCTAATTAGTTGTAATTTTAGCTTCGAAAATACTGAAACTTTGAATAATAACTTGAAAACAATTTGATAACTTGAAAGAGAACTTGACAACGCGAGTGTCAAAATACAAATGAGCCGAAACTCTGGTTTCGGCGGTGGGTTCAAAAAATGACGTCACGCATTGCCATTAATAAATTACGCGCTGCCATTTTAGTGATACCTAATCTAGTGACTTTATGCTTCAAAAATGTAAATATAAGAATTTAAATATAAAATCCTAACACATTCCCGGGGGACAACAGCAGTTATCCCTTTAATGGGACTCCTGCTGCTAGTTGATTTAATCTGAATCCTTAAAAAGCTTCACAATTTGATTCTGGCATCTTAAGGCAGCCTGTCGTCTAGGTCTCTGGACATTTGGAGCATTGCTTAAGATGTTAGGGTGAGAGTGTTGTGTGAAACTCTGAACAGAGCTCCGCTGGGAATCCAGTATTTTGTCCGAATCCCGAGCAGGCCCTTTTAAGCTGTTGGAAGAATTGTCTGAATTTTGAGATCCTGAATGGGTGATGGAAATTTCAAGAGGATATAAATGACAAATGGGATAATTTACCACCTGCCTGTCTCCTCTTTTGAGCATTACGCTTCTAACTTTGTTGTCCTGACCAAAGAAAAGATTTAAAATTCTTCCCATTTGCCAGAACGGTCTAATCTTAGCAGGATTTTTTACTAAAACGACGACATCAACTTTGATACGGTTAATCCAACTCGACTGAAAAAGATCTCGACTGTGTTCACGGAGGCTCACCAAATAGGATTCATACCAAAGTGTCCTGAAATGCTCGAACTTTTTCTGCAAATTTTGAAATGATTCATTTAATTGTTGATGTGAAGGTTGATCTGGTGTCCACAAGGGATCATCAGAACAGTCATCAAGGACTTTGAGAGCCAAACTAGTATTAGTGTGCATCTTTAGAAAGGAATTAGGGGTTAGCGGGCAAAGATCCTTGTCAGAGGCCATATAAGTTAGTGGTCTTGAATTGATTGCATTTTGAATGCTCGAAAGTAAAGTAAGCAAATCAAAATAGCTTAATTTAGACCTACCTATAGTTTTATACAGGCAGCTCTTTATGACTCTGATAAGTCTCTCCCACGCGGATCCCATCCATGCGGAATACACAGGCAATTTGACATGGCTGATATTATTGCTACGCATATGCTCTTGAAACTCATTAGAGTTCAATGATTCCTGTAAAAACTTACCACCTACTTTAAATGTGGTAGCATTATCGCTGTACAGGACATCACAAATGCCATACAAATTTGAAAATCTTAAAAATGCCATTAAAAATGACTTTGATGTCATATCTGGAAGTAGTTCAATATGAACAGCTCTAATGTTCAAGCAAGTGAAAATGAGCATGTACATTTTGGTGGAGGTGTTCGAAGAGTCTTTGACGTAAAAATGACCAGTGAAATCCACGCCTACATGTTTGTAAGGCCGGAAAAAGTTAACTTGAGCCTTAGTGAAGTTTGTGAACTTGGGATATTTGAATGCAAATTGATTGAACTTTTGACAAATTACACATTCTGAAAGTACAGATTTAACCGTCTGTCTGGGACGGGTCGGCCAGTAGCCTTGCATCCTCAACAGATTCAAGGTACTCTGAATGCCAAGATGTTTACAGCGAAGATGGGCATCTCTAATTAGCAAGGTAGTTAAGTGGTTTTTTTCCCAAGAGATAGGATTAATCACATTCTCATCATAGTAGTGAGATTTGGCTATTCTTCCTCGACTCCGTATGAGTCCAACGTCGTCGAGGAATAAGTCAAGGTTCTTGACAAGTTCGGGAACCTTAGAACTATTCTTAGCTTTCTGATCGTAGTTTTCGAGAAAGTGATTTTCCCTCTCAAAGGATTGAAGTTGCATTACAGACAGCCAGTACAACTTCGCTGCAAAATCAGCGTCCGCTGTTTTACGTTTGAGCTTAAAAATGAATTTCATAACATAACCGGTGACACGATACAATTTATTGAGATCTGAGTAACGTTCGATGTCTAAAATGGGTTCGGGTTTGTTCACTTCCGCTGAAACCATAACAGATGATATGATGGCAGTTTGAGTTAGTCTTTTATGATTGTCTGAGAGACATTTAAGTTCTTTCTTTTCCCAAAAAAAGAGGGTCTAACTTTAACCAATCTGGGCCATGAAGCCATAGGTTCATTCGACTTTGAAATTCTTTGAAAGATATCTTACGTGTGACTAGATCCGCCGGATTTTCCCGCGTCGCGACGTAATCATACCTAACTGATAAGTTGAATGTCTTTTCAATGTATTTAGCCATGTCTCGAATGTCTTGCAAACGATTACGGACAAATACAGATTTATTTCGTCTCTATTTCACTTGTTAAAATCCATGACTGAACAATCTGAGTGTCAACAAACACTTGAATAGATTTAAAAGTTGATCTGAAACTACTCAAAAATTGGGGTAGACATTTAAAGGCTAGGTAAACTGATAAAAGTTCCAAAGAAGGCAACGTACGTCCCTTAAGCGGAGCAACTTTAGACTTAGCAAATACTAAGTGAGATTCCGAATTGCTGACAGCATAGACAGAAAATCCAAAGCAAGATTTGCTTGCATCGCAAAATATTTTTAGATCGACTGTGCCATCATCTTCAAAAGCTGATCTGCGAATTTTAAGATCTTTTAACTTGTAAAGGTCCTTCAGAATTTCGTCCCACTCATTTTTCTCAGACTCTCCAATTTCCTCGTCCCAACCTATACCCTGAGACCAAAGTTTTTGCATTAAAATTCGGCCTCTGATGGTAACAGGAAGAAACAATGAAAGAGGATCAAAAACCTTCGATATTTGAGAGAGAACCTTACGTTTGGTATTCGCAGTTTCATCCAACGTGAAATCCATTAATTTAATCTCGTCTGTCTCAACCGCATAATGATAACCTAAGACGCGCTCTAACCCACTTCCATGCTCTTCGGCTTTGTTGTCGATTTGCATTTTCTGTTTGAGATCAGAGTGGTTGGTATTCCATGACCTTAATTCGAATCCTCCTTCGAGCATGCGCTCATTAGCTAGGAGGTAAAGTTCTTTTAAAATTTCTGGATCTGAGTGAGTAAAAATAAGATTGTCGACATAAAATGAATCTTTGAGGACTCGAGAATAAAAATCTCGATTGTATTGGTTGAGATGATGTTGAATTATATAGTTCAAGATAAAGGGAGAACTGGTCAAGCCAAACACTATAGTAGTGTATCGATAGGTAACCAGCTGTTTGTTGGGTACCAGAAAAAACAAAATCTGTTTCGGTCCGCTTCTGACTTTAATCTAATTTGAAGGAATGCCTGTTTGATGTCGGAAAGCATGACGAACAGATTTGTACGAAATCGGCAAAGTAACTTGAACAACGATCCCATAAGATCAATCCCAGTATAGGCTGCTTCATTTATTGATGGGTTTTCACCTACTTTGAGACTACAATTGAAAACAGGCCTTATTTTCGTCGTTATCTGAGAAGCTTCTTTAATAATGGGTCTATGAGGTATCCATATATATTGATCATAATTTGAGGGAGTTACGTCTATTCTTTCAATTATTCCTTCATCTAACTGCTTTTGAAATACTTGGTTATAAGATTCAGTCAAGTTCTTCCTATCCAAGAAATGAGTTACTCTATTCAACGTGGCTAAAGCTATTTTGTGATTGGATGGAACTTTTTCAATTCTTTCACGAAACCAGGGGAGCTCGACATAATATCGATTGTCCTCGAGTTCGATAGAATCTTTGAACCGTTCTATCATCACCTCGTCCAAAGTGCCAACCGATTCGCTTGGAATACCAATTGACTCCATACTGTATAGGTACTCAATCCCAAATCTAAATCCGGTTCTGTTTTGTGAAAGCTTAATAGGTTCAGATAAGTGGGCAGAGGATGCAAAATAGCGTCAACCGCAGCAGAAACATTACGGGGATTTTCATCCTTTAAACTTAAATTGATTCTCGAACGTCTACCTCACAACTCGTGTCCGACTCTACCGGCGCGGATGATGGCTCTACCTGGTCAGATCCTCACAACTTTGTGCTAAATGATCACGGGTAACCTGTTTATGATGCAGAGTGCTAAAAGAAATTGAATTATCATTTGAACATACATTTTGAAATTTGACATTTGAAACATCTGATTCAGTATCCTTGGTTGGGTTACTTTCAAGGTTAAAATCGGGGTTAGTAACGTTAAAATCTAGGGAACGATCAACGACGGTTTCTATCGTGCCCCCCCTTTGGGTTAGTACTTTTGAAAGCTGATATACTGCCAAAAGGAATTACTCCCCATGTTGTTTGCATGGCAGATCCACCCGCACAAGGAATTTTGTCCAACTTGCGGATATGCTGTAATACATCGACTCCCAACAGAGCCTTCATTCCAATGACTGAATCAGAGGAGGGATTGGCAAACTCTTTATCCGCCAACTGGTATCCCTCATCTTTGATAGTTTCAATGGCGCGATCCAACCCAGCGACTTTATAGTCCAAGTCAAGGTTGTCGTCAACCAGAAACTTCATAGTTTGAAAATTTGAAGAAACTTTGACGTTCAATTCGATTTCTTTAAAGTGGATTGTTTGTGTGCATACATAGGTTTTTATGTTACACGCGTAATAAGGAAGCTGGTTTAGATCATATCCCAGGTTTCGCACAGTCTCGGAAGCAATGTACGACCTTTGGGAACAAGGGTCCAATAGGCAACGCACAGAGCTAACTTTTCCACGCAAGGCGAAGTCAAGAGTTAGAGAAGGGAGCAAAAGGTCGAGAACATTGTTGTTTTGAGTTGAATTAAGTTGTTCAGCTGCGAACACACTAGAGTGCACGATCAGGCCACAATTCTGGCCTAGTCAGAAGTCCCTATTGTGGAACTGAGGACATAAAGCTGAAATGTGTGTCCGTAGTTTACAAAATATACACTCAAATGTTAGTGAATATTTGGAAGCCGGACAATTGTCTTCCGTATGTTTGGAACCAGAGCAAAACTTACACAGGTTCAAATCTGAGCAGCGAACCATGCGTTTATCGTAAGTATCAAACGATCGGCACCTTAGCATTGAGTGATTACCTGAACAGAACTTGCATATTTTGTGAAAGGTTTTATCAACTTCAGCCATTTTGGTTTGGCTGTTTTTGGAATTTATTGAGGAACTCTCTTGTTTAGGGTTGACTGAATCTAGTAACACAGGGGCAATGTCTGTTTTAAAGTTTTGGAGGGTGGATTTGGGTACTTCTTTAATATTAACTTTAGGTTTAATTTTTATTGATTTAGCAGGTTGAGTTCTACTGGAAACAGACTTAGGTTTCAATCTCTCGAGACCTCTGATAACTGAAGTATAATTATCTAAAATATGATTTAAGGAAGGGTAATTGCTATTGACAAGGTGGTTCAATTCTCTTTTAAAGGACAAGGGCAAGTCACGATAAATTATATGAGCCAGCAGTCTATTTCCACTAGACTCTTCAAAAAGATCAACTTTAAGACCCTTCAAATCAAATAAGATTGATCTTATGTTATTTAAATGTTTTGAAAGATTGTCGTAATCGTATTCGTCAATACGTTTCGCGGCAATTAACTTAGAGAAATAAGAATCTATGACGTGTGGAATGTCCAAGAACTCTTCGTTTAGGAGCTTCAGAGCAACTGGGTAGTTTGCGTCAGTATTTGACAAATGTTTAATTATCGTGAAAGCGTAGTCCCGAAGGTAACTCTTCAAATACGAGAGCTTCGCGGAATCTGAAAGATCTTCGCGAGACCCGATCAAGTTTTCAAATTGAGACTTAAAATGTTGGTAATTGTCTTTATCATTTACTCCACTAAAGGTGTCGCACTTTAAGTCGGGTGGCTGCGCCTCTCTTTTAAGTACAGCTTTTAACCCAGTTAACAAATTTCGACTGATGCAGCTTCTGAATTTAGAGAACGATTCGCGTCATGTTGATCAGCATCAACGTTAGAATTAGCGTTTGAGGTCTTAATTAGTGATGTTAAAAAAACGTTTTTTTTTCGTTTTTTTTGTTTTTTTTAATAATTAATATAGATATTGCCAATTTAATTATAAGGTATACTTTTGCAATGATATATATTATAAAAATAAATAAATAAATAATAAAATAGGCCATATGGTACCAGTATAGAATGTCCTTTTCAGCCTATTTACAGAAAAAACTGGCCTCTTTCTTGCACTGAAAGTCTTTATCTTGAGATCCGTTAAACTTGCGAGAACACTGGCTGGGAGCTGACTGCCCATTGTCCAACCTTTCCAGGACTCCCCCATCCATGCCTCGGATTTTGAATCTCCCACCTAACTATCCTTTAGACCCGTGATGACATATTTTCTCCCTGAGACCATCCATATATATATATATATACATACACATACACCCATATAAATACTTATATATACATATTTATATCTATTGTATACCCCATACACAGGCATACATCCAGAATTCCAGATACATACGCATGCATACTCACATATATACCTACACAAACTCATACACCTCTATTTCGCCCTTTCATTACCTCCGAGATCATTTAGCACATACAGTAATATCCATACAGCCAAAAGAAACCAATTAAGCACAGACAGAGCAGCAAAGCTAGTATTTAATATTTATATCCCAAAATGCAAAATTCCAAGAAAGTGAAGTAAAACATGGTGCTACATTGGCTTTGTCAACATCCAAATCTGCAATAAATACCAGTACCTGTGATATTGAAAGTATTTGCTTTAATCAATCTAGTGATAATGATTCTTCAATGGAAATAGAATCAGATAATGAAAGTTAAACAGCATTAGGTTAACACAAAGGTTAAAGAAAGAGATGAATATTTTTATTTTTTTATTTGGAATATATATATATATATATGCACACTGGTATTCTTGCCAATCACAATTATATATATTGTTTTATACCAGTATTATGTATTTTTTATTATGTATATTATACCAGTACCTGTGATATTGAAACTAGCATATATGCTCTACCCAATCTAGTGATGATTCTTCCATGGAAATGAAGGTTAAACAACATTAGGTTAACAAAAAGATTCAAAAAAGGTGAATATTTTTTTTTCTATCTGGAATATACAGGGTGTCTGAGAATTATCTGTACAATTTTTGGCTGTTATTAAAAGTCAACCATAAAGTGTAGAAATTCAAGTGTTGTCCCATTTTACAGAGAATCTCATTAAGTTTTTTCTGATACCACGTTTTGACAAGTTTTTTAGAAATGTACGCGGGTGACAGACATTGATGATTTAAAAGCAAGAATCACAGCTGCTATTGAGCGAATTGATGTGGATATGCTGCAGCGTACATGGCAACATTTGGAGTATCGATTGGATGTTTTGCGGATCACTAATGGTGCACATATCGAATGTTTGTAACAACGTTACTTTAATAAAAGAAACCTTTGAAAATACAGATTCTAAATAATCTTGTTTAAGAATTTTACGTGTGTTATCAAGAATTTTATTAAAAGATGAAATTGTACAGATAATGTTCGGACACACTGGAATTTTTAAAAAACTTGTCAAAACTTGGTATCAAAAAATGAGATTCTCTGTAAAATGGGACAACACTGGAATTCTACACTTCATGGTTGACTTTTAATAACAGCCAAAAATTGTACAGATAATTCTCTGTTTGAAACGAGGAAGAATGTTTTATGTTCTAGTTAAAAAATATATACAGTGCCCGCGAAAAGTATCCGATCACTCAAGAAAATACAATATTTTCCCTTAATATTCAGAGACACGTAATTCACTTTCTATTTGTTCTAGCGACATCTGGTAACTTTGAGGTTGCTCGCTGATATGAGAGCTATCCAACGCATTCTCAAATTAGTGTTCTGGTAGCCTTCGTTGCGGGTGGCTGTGTCTCAAATTTGTCAGATTTCACTGTTTGTGTAAATTTCTTGATATTTTTTTTTTTTTTACAGAAAGTGGTGTAAATAAAATTTATATATAATGTGCTCTAAAAAACAACTTAAGAGTGATTGTCGAGGTGCTATTGTTGCTTTGCATGCATGTGGGAAATCACAGAGACAGATAGCTAAGGAATTAAACATATCCCAAAGTACCGTTAATTTATGGGTTTCACAAGCTAAGAACAATGGTGGCCTAACCACGCCAGTCCCTAAAAAACGATCTGGCAGACCGAGAAAAACAAATTCGTGAACAGACAAACTTATGAAACGTTTAGTATTGAAAAACCCAACAATAACTGCGAAAGAAATAAAATTTAATATGAATAATTTGTTATCTGGTGTTTCTGAACGAACTATCCAGGAGCGGCTCCAAAAAGAACTCGGATTACCATCTTGCCATGCTGCTAAGAAACCGTTCATTAATGAAAAAATGCGTAAAAAACGTGTCGCATTTTGTAAAAAATACATTCATTGGACTGTTGATGACTGGAAGAAGGTTTTATTAGCGATGAGTCGACATTTTGACATTCAGAAGTTGTCCAAAAAAGGTTCGCCGGCCTATTGGCTCAAATAGGATGGACCCTAAATACACCCTAAAGACAATGAAACACCCTCCAAGTGTGATGGTTTGGGGTTGTTTCGGTTACTATGGGCGTGGAAACTTATATTTTCTTCCGAAGAACACAACTATGAATGGTGCACAGTATTTAGCAATGCTACAGGATAAACTTCCAATGGCAATGGCAATCCAAGGACAAAAACATACATGCATGATGGTGCACCATGTCACAGGGCCAAAATAGTGACAAATGGATTACTGACAATAAATTTGATATTTTGGATTGGCCTGGTAATAGTCCAGATCTCAATCCGATAGAAAATCTGTGGCTAATAATAAAAAATAAGGTTGAATGCCACGACACTGGCTCAGTCAAAAAATTACAAGAGGCCATCAAAAAGGTATGGTGCAAGGAAATATCAGTGGAAGTTTGTCAAAACTTGATTAAATCCATGCCAAAACGTCTAGAACAAGTCATCCAAACCAAAGGACAGATGACAAAATACTAATATAAGGTTAGTATACATTTAAACATTGTTTTTTATGTAAAAAATACAAATTTCAAGGGTGATCGGATACTTTTCGCGGGCACTGTATACTAGTGTGTCCCAATTTTTTTTGTTCCTGAAGTTTGTCATGCACACACCCCTAATTTCTTCCACTCGTGAAAACATGCCAGCAAGATGAATTTCATTCGTGTTCTTTAATTTTAAGGGTCCCCTCAAACCATGTGTTACTATTGCTGAACGGCTACTCTCTACCATTATACTAATTGTAGCATATTTCTTTGCAGGTTATGGATACAAGAAAGCAGGAGACTGTGTGGTTGGTCGGGGTGTTGCAAAATGAACCCCTGGAAACGCTGTGTCAACTCCTGACAGTGGGAGATGTTCTTCGACGTCTGCTGTTCTTCACTCTGAAGAAAAAAATGTCCACAGTGGAAGCTGCCAATGTGGTAGCTGATGAGGTTATGGCGGTGTGGGCTCGGGCATCTATTCCGACCTCCCACAAGCCCAAGTGTGTCGAGAGGATCAAGGCCCTCTCCACGGACTACGAGAAGGTTGCCAGAAACCGAAACTGTGGGGGAGAGAAGCAACTGGAGCGGGAAAAGGGATTCCAAGCCAACTTGAATACACTGTTTGAAACAGCTCATGCCAACGCCATGAAACTCATCAAAGTCCCAGAAGGTCGAGACTTTCTGAATGACCAGCGAACCGTGCGGAAGATGTACATCGGAGGAGAGGACCTGGAGTTTGCTCGCAGGGCAGCGGAGCGGGAGAAACACTGAGCAGCTGAAGAGAAGAGGAAGAAGAAAAGCCGCGAAGAGATGGACTCACTGCAAGCAAAAGGAACGGTGAAAAATGGGTCTTCTTCTTCGGAGTCCATGGCCGAAGCATCCAATGATGATGTCCAATATTCCTCTCCTGGTCCTTCAGCTCCTCGATCCGCTCCCAAGGACAGCCAAGTGTCGGCAAGGAGGATCATCCACTATCCCAATTTTGCTGCAGCCCTGGATCAAACTGGAACCTCAGTACACCAAGCGATGCACATTGTGGCTCCAGCACTCGCTGCCGCGGGAGTTGAGTTATCCTCGGTCACCTTGTCCAAATCAAGTCTTCACCGTTCACGGCAGAAGTCCAGGAAGAACTTGGCAGCCGGAATCAAGACCAAGTTCAATCCTGATACGCCGCTTGTCATCCTCTTTGATGGCAAACTCCTCCCTGATTCGGATGGAGGGAAATCGGATCGCATACCAGTGCTGGTCAGCGGGAAGAATCTTGAGAAGTTGTTGGCGATCCCAAAAATCCCTGACAGCATGGGACAGCAGATGGCTGGAGCTGTTCTGAAGGTGCTGGACGATTGGCCGCAAGTTCAACCATGGATTGCCGGTCTCTGCTTCGACACAACAGCGGCGAATACCAGTATTCACAGCGGCGCTTGTACGATTATCCAGGACCAAATGGACCACTGCGTTCTTTTCCTGGCTTGCAGACACCACATGATGGAATTGGCAATCACCTCAGTCTTTGACCTGTTCTTCAGGTCTTCTGGCCCCGAAATTGCGCTGTTCGCTCGCTTCAAATCCCAATGGGAGTTCATCGACCAGAAGCAGGCTTCTCCGTTCAATGGCGATGGCCCAAGCGACATCCTTTCGGAATGGGTGGCATTGAAAAAAGAGCAGATTGTCCACTTCATTGAAGACCAGCTTGAAGTTGGCCACCCAAGAGACGATTACCGGGAGTTCCTGATCCTCGCTCTGGTCTTCTTCGATGGTCATGGCAAATGAGATCTCCGGTACAATTGTCCTGGAGCATACCACCAGGCCAGGTGGATGGCCAAAGGCATTTACTGTCTTAAGATGTTCATCTTCCGAAGCCAATTCCACCTGACCGCTCACGAGGTCTGGTCACTACGCAGGATAAACGTCTTTGCCATCACCATCTACCTCCAGAGGTGGTTCGAGGCTCCATTGATGGTGGATGCACCCGTCAATGACCTGGAGCTGTTGGAGGACCTAGAGCGGTACAAGGTGGTGGATCATGATGTAGGTACTGCCGCATTGACAAAATTCCGGGACCACCTCTGGTACCTAAGTGAAGATTTAGCCGGACTCGCTATGTTCTCCTCCAAAACCACCGATGCAGAGAAGATGGCCATGCTCCAAAACCTGCACAAGAAGACCGAAAACCCAAAAGATCTGCGTCGGCTGGAGGGAAAGTGTGTCTTGACCAAGAGACGGTCGGATTTGAGCACCTTGGTCACGAAAAGGACTAAAAACCTTTTTCATTGCCTGAAGCTGCCGGTTCCAAAAACCCCCAAAGATCTCGAAGGATGGCACCATCATGAAGTCTGTGAACGACGCGGCAGAATGGGCGGTGAAACTGCGGAAGATCTCAACGAGGGCCTGACAAAAAATGAGGAGGAATGCAGCTCGTGTACCAAGTCGTCGAATACCACCGCCAGCAGTTCCCCTCAGCAGGCAAAAAGATCCTCTGTCCCCCGAAATGAAATGTGCCATTAGGAAGAATTTCCATTTCCTTTAATTTAGTCATTAGAAAGAATTTACATTTCATTCTTCCATTCTAGAATGATTAATGCTGAGCATTTACGTTGTTCATATAGGGTCGAATAAACAAGGTCAATGAGGGGACCCTTCCCTCCTAATAGGCCAATGAAATTTCGCCCATTTTTTCCTTTCTTCAAGTGTAATTAATTAAAGGGGTGTGCGATTTGACTCTTGCAAATTTTATTTTCACATGTGAGGCTGGGACACCCTAATATATACATATAAAAAATGAGGGTTTGTTTTTCCTTTCTATTACTGTATATACTTTTTGTGTGATTCAGTTTTTCTAAAAGATGACTATATATATAGGTATAACCGTATAAGCATGGTAGTATAGTAAATTATAGGTAAATACTAATATACTTATTAGATTAAAGGAAGAAAAATATGGAATAAGTTTAAAACAATAAAAAACAAAAAAACAGACTATCTTCGTTTTAAACAAAAAAAAATGACAAAAAAACAAAAAAACAGACTATCTTCGTTTTAAACAAAAAAAAATGACAAAAAAACAAAAAAATTGACTAAAAAATGACTCACATCACTAGTCTTAATCCCGCGCTTCAACTTAGTTAATAGGTTATTCACACTAAAGTGGTAGTCTGCTTGCAACTCCAACTCGCGATCAAAAAGGGAAGCATCAAGTTTGAATAATTTAAAAGTTTGATATTTATGTATGATTTGGTCATCGTAACTCTTAATCTGTTCTAAAGAAACCTGAACAGGGTGAAGTTGAGTAGTTAAGGTATCTAAATCAAGTTCATTTTGCTCTTCTATTGCAGTTAACTTTTTAAAATTATGTGATGCGACGCTTGAGCACAGCACGCGCCCTAACTCTCCGACAGCAGCCTTACACGACTTAATAATGCCTGCGGCTACGGACTCTTCTTCATCAGTAGGGGTGACATAACCTACTACTGTGTCCTCAAAATCTGAATCTGACATTCTCTATAAAGTCCTAATATCCTAAACTTGAATTAATCAGCCATAATCTAACTAATTAATCAAAAAACAATCAACTAACTTGACTTAAATAACACAGAACCTTAAACTAAAGTACAGTACCATCTAACTAAGCTAAATCAAATGAATAAATGCCTTAAAATTAGTGAATAAATATTTGTACCGTTATAGGTAAACAACAACAGAAACTTTCAAAATCTTAAGTTAAATCAGTTAAATAAACAAGGCGAAACAAATGGAAGTTAACACGTTAATAGTAGACTATAATTAGACTTAATTGAAAGTTGAAATCTGTTAAACTAGGAGGGAGGAGCTTAAGTATATAATACCTTCAAAATCAAATTTTAAGTGGGAAGATATTTAAGTTTAAATAGGGGAAATACAAATTTTAATGCAAATGATAATAATTACAGCGCAACAGTTTGTCAAGTATATAAGTATAAAGTACCTTAAAATATAAAACAAACCAATAACAACCTGAACCTGAAAGAGAGGTTATATAATGCCGGCTTTACCAATCCAGGCACAAATCAATTAAAGTAAACGTTTAAACACCAAAACACCTGAAAAAGAACACAACACAAATAGGCCGTAAACACAGCTTAAGGCTGTTGACCAAACTGTTGCGCTTGTCAACGAATTAGTTTTTTAGTCTTTGACTAATCCTAATTAGTTGTAATTTAGCTTCAAAAATACTGAAACTTTGAATAATAACTTGAAAACAATTTGATAACTTGAAAGAGAACTTGACAACGCGAGTGTCAAAATACGAATGAGCCGAAACTCTGGTTTGGGCGGTGGGTTCAAAAAATGACGTCACGCATTGCCATTAATAAATTACGCGCTGCCATTTTAGTGATACCTAATCTAGTGACTTTATGCTTCAAAAATGTAAATATAAGAATTTAAATATAAAATCCTAACAACATACCACGCTTCAAATTGCTAGTGACATCATCAATCGCGCGCCATCTATTGAGCAAAATAAAAACTGGGCCTAATGTGTACATCTGGATACAAAGTTATGAGATATGCATTTTTTCTCACTGAAGTATTATTAGGATTTAAGTAGGTAAAAAAAATAATTTAAGTTAATGTGTCCAATTGGTCTGAAAATACGACAAAGGGTTAAAAAGGCATTCTAATCAGGTGAGTGTTCCGAGAAAATGTGCGCAGTTTCATGCCTAGAAAATTCCGAGAAACCATGTGCAATTGAAAATTTCAAGGAAAAGTGTGTAGTTTTAAAATTTGGAGTCGGAGTTGGGGGATTTGTACCAACTCTGACTCCACCCAAAAATAACCAACTCCATGACTCCGACTCTCGACTCCAAAACCCTGGAAAAATCATCACATGATGTATCAAAATTTGAGCAATTTTACATATACAGCAATACCCCGATTAATGCAGTTAATTTACCCACAGAAAGTACCACATTATGTGAATCAGCATTGATTGGGAAATGTAACACAGGCCTGTGATGGTTTTGTTGTCTGAAATATTTTATAGCCATCACACACAGATTTTTCACAAAATGTCATATTTCATATGTAGCCAAGTAATTTTCATTAAAATTGACTCAATTAAATTTTGATTAAAACCTACTGCCTATAAATGCTTGGTTTCACCAAGACATCAAAGAAATGGAGAAGAAATATCAGGGAAGGTGGGACATCAGCATGATGGCTAATTACTGCTAGATGTTGAAACAGGATACTCCAGAATTATTACATAAAAGAAAAGAACAGCAAGTACATTCAAAACTAAAAGGCATAGATCTCGCAAGAAAACTCAGGACAAACAAAGATGAATATGTAATTGACATTAATAGTTTTCTTTCTTTTTAAAGTTGTTTGCATTTGTAATTAGTATAACAAAGCAAAATAGGTACCTAATGTAAATTGAAATAAATAATATTTATTTATGTTGTTTTTTCCCTTACAGTTTGCAGAAAATCCTTACGTGATAGAAAAAATGGACATCTTATTCAAAATGAGCATAGTTGAATTATATAAAATCAGTTATTAGTAACAAAACAACTCTTACAAAGTTCTCATTCACAGGCCTGTGTAATCAATGTGAAAAAGTGTTTCATTCTCACATGTCAATTATAAAGAAATATCTGAAAAAACTGTCTTTTTGCATGAAAATGAACTAGTTTTAATTGTGAAACAACTGCAAATAATTTAGTTATTAGTTATGAATATGTTTAATTTTTAGCTAAAAGTGTGCTCATTACTATATTCTTTTTTAATCTGTCAAACCATCTGCTAGACTGACTAGCAACAGTAAAAGTTTCTTCATATGTTAGTGCTTTCAAATGAATTGTCATCTCGCTACACAGAATTCTTTTTTATTACAATCTTCAAGCCAAACAGATAAAAGTTGTTCCCTATTTACCATTGTATACTGCATGTTTAATTTTTAGTTAAAAATTAACCTGTTTCATTTTGGAAAAAATGTTGATTTTTTTTTTTTAAATCACGTTTATTTTTAAAATTATTGTTCCATTCAATGTTAAAAAATGCATTTTTGTCAAAAATATTTGCTACAAAAATGTCCAAGAGTGAATCTGAAGCATTGCTGTTCAGGGAATGGTGTCAGGTTTTACCAGCATTATGGTAAATCAGTGTTGAACACATCAGTGTCATGCACTGTCTGAGAGCAACCCCAAACCCAGACTTCAAAATCTGCAAAATTCTTGACACTCCCATTATTTTTTATTTAATTATCACTTTCCAAAATGCAAAAATCTTGTGCAATATGAAAAATTCTCACTTGTAATATTTCAAATTTTCATACGAATACATTTTTGAAAAAAAAAAATTTGTAACAAATTCTAGATGAAGCTTTCATCCAATGCTTTAGGCTGAATAATTTTAGTTATATAGTCTCATCTTTTGCACCAGGTGACATACATTAAGGTGGTCTAAGGCAGAGCAACAAGCTTGACCTTCATCAGAATGAACAATTTGACCAGATAAATTTCCAAAATCTAGATGTAGTTCAGACACCAAGTTCATAACAGCTTGGTAATATGTTAAATTAGGTTAGGTTACATTAGATTGGTTAGGCATATGAACCATCTTTGAACTGTGTCTGGAATGATTCCTCTATTGAAAACACTGATCATACCAAAGTTGGAGTGTAGTGATCAAAATACAAAACTTCTTATTTACAATTTATTATTTACTTCTATTTCAATTTCTTTTTATCATTGCTCTTTCTTCTCTTTACACCCGCTTCACTGTGCTTTACAAACATGGGCAAATGACGGGTAGACATGGCCACCATTAAACTTTCAAACAATGTGAAGGACATTGGGGAATAAATTAGACACTTTTATTCACTAGTTACCGACTTTTTATTGATACTGAAACACTTTAAACTAACGGGGTAATGCGAGGGTGGAATTAGCATCAACATTTAATAGGGAGAGAGAGAATTAAATATTTTAAATAAATATAACAATGTACTAAATACGAAAAACAACACAATCAGGACACATCCCGCCGACTGCCTTAGGTATTTCACCATTTCTCTAGACCAGCAGTTCTGAACCTTTTTCGTGTAATTTACCCTTTCAACCAGTTCACCCAGCCAGATTTACCACCCCCTTAAATAGGTTAAGCGTTAAGATGGTTAAGTAAACAAACTAGACTCGATGACAAACTTTATCATCATTAGGTAATAATAATCAGTGTGATGGCTGAAATTGCTTCCAAAATTTACCCCCTACAACCAAGAAATTTACCCCAGGTTAAGAAGTACTGCTCTAGACCCATTTAGAGGTGTTGCCAACTAGCATTTTATATTCTTAATTTCAAACAAACCATTATTAGTTTCTTATTAACATTATTTTCTTCTTTATTAAACAAACATCATTAAATTCTTATAAACAAAAAATTTAATTCATATTAGACATTATCTTTCTTCATTAAAAATCAATACACTACAGGAGTACAGCTCAGTCTTAACAACCCCATATAAAAAAGAAGACATTAGCCAACTTAGAGGGATTCAGAGAAGTTTCACAGCAAAGATGCAAAGAATTAAATTACTGAGAAAGGTTACACGAATTAAATCTATATTTTCTAGAAAGAAGAGAGACATACACCATTATTAACACTTGGAAAATAATGGAGGAAGTAGTCCCTAATCTTGCTGTGAAACCTATAACCATTCAAACAACAGTGGAAAGTATGGTATTAACCCTTTGACTACCAGAAGTAAGTCCGATTGGGACCTATTATCCCGATGGTAGTCAAAGAGTTAAAGGAAGAATGTGTTGCGTTCCTAAATTAAAGGCTAGATGGAAACGTCCTTGAGGAAAAAATAGTTTTCTGTGAGACGGACAAGACTGTTCAACCATCCACTCAAGGAAATATAGAACGCAACTGGTTTCATGATGGAAATCAGAAGACTAGATACTTGGCTCAAAACAATGCCAGAGAAGCCAGGAGTACTTGGTGACTATGTGAAGTGGAGAGCACAAGAAACCAACTTCACCAGGCCAACTCAAGAGGAAGGGCAACAAGCCTGACCTCCATGAAGTGAAAATTCACCTCATGGAATATATACCTGAAATGGTTGAAAACAAATTCCTTTAATCTTTCACTATATTCCAATCTTCTCAAGCTAGGAATAAGCTTGGTTGCCCTACACTGCATGCCTCCAAGCATAACTATATTCTGCCTATAGTGAGGGGACCAAGCTTGAATACAGTATTTAAAATTTCAAAGTGAGGCCCAACAAAAACTATATAATTTATTATAATTAATAACATTCCTCTTATTAATACCTAGCATTCTATTTGCCTTATTTCTAGCCTCCAAGCATTGCTTAGAAAACTTTAGATCACTAACTATAATCCCACAATCACTTTCCTGACTAATATCCTCTAGCCAGTTTCCTTGCATCTCATAACTGAAGTTTTCATTATTTCTGCCAAAATGGAGAACTTTGCATTTTTCAACACCACATTCTGTTTGCCATTTACTAGCCTATGTAACTAATCTATCCAGATCTTCTGTAGCTCATAAATTATTCTATATTTGTAACTGAGGTATGTACGGTACTTTTATATCTGCAAAATTTTCTATTTTAGGTGTATATATATATGGGCTACATCGTGGCTGATGTCGTAACACCACTTCCCGGAGATCAGCAAAGCTAAGCGACATTGAAGCTGGGTAGTAGTTGGATGGTAGACCATCCTCTGAGCTCAGATTATGTAGCGACCCGTGGTTCGGATCCCACGTAAAGCTATAGGTCCCCTCCATCATATGACCTTAGATGTTGCGAAGGAGGTTAAACAACCCCAATTTAAAAAATATATATATATATATATACTCACTGAGATATGTACTATTTACTAGGTATGAAATGGTGGTAAATTAAAAGAAAAAAAATTTATATACAGTGGACCCCCGATTTGAGTACGCTCGTCCATAGGCTCCTATTGACTCGACTTGAGTAGAGTAGAAAACTCGATTTGAGTATGCCAGCCGGCTTGTTTGAGGACAAGGTCATGAGCTACTTTAAGTCATTCATAGCAAACAGGCAGAAGCAACAGAAAATTGATGCTTATTTCAAGCCCTCAAGTCCCCAACCCTCTACCTCTTCCATGTCATTGGCTGTGGGCCTAAGAATGCCTAGCCCTGATGAGTTACCAGACATCATCATGGAAGGAGACTCTCCCTCCGAGCAATAATTCCTCCCCTCCATTCCTCATCTGGAACTTCCAGCACATCAAGCAAGACTCCTACAGGATTATTCTATTTTGTCTATATTGTACAGTATGTATTTTGTATTCTATTCTGTCTATTTTTAATACAATTACTAAATTTCATAGGCCAATTTCTATAGAAAAAGTAGGGGTGGGGTGAAATCTTTGGGTTTTGGAACGAATTAATTAATTCCCATAGGTTATTAAGTTCGATTTGAGTACATTTCGAATTGAGTACGCCATGCTGGAATGGATTACGTACTCAAATCAGGGGTCCACTGTGTATATATATACAGTAGACTCGCAACTTACGCGGGTTATAATTTTACAATTTTGGTGCTTTAAGGCAGCATACACACATCTCACCTTCATCCGCATTCCCAACACCATGGAGGACAGCACTAACAAGAATGTTATGGCATGCTAGAAGGAATTCAACATTGCCAATTGCATCACTTTTGTGTTATAACAGAGTTACAATATATAGTGATTTAAGGGTGATTTAGGGGATTTTTTGTTTTGTTTGACTTTACGCAGGGTCGCAGGAACGTAAACCCCGTAAGTTGAGTCTAATATATATATATACACTGTATATGCAAAGAAATCACAAAGCAACACATGATCTTTTTAATAAGCAAAGAACCACAGGGAAAAGGAAAAGGAAACACAAAGTCCACCTACAAAATAAATTAATTTTTACACTTGTGTCTAACTCATTTTGTAAATTCTGTCTATTTCTCTCTTGTCCCTGAAGATGTGAATATATCATGAAAGTGCTTGGACTTCGTGTTTCCTTCTTCCTTTTTTCCCTGTGATTCTTTACTTTTATATATATATATATATATATACAGTAGTCCCTCGCCATATCGCGGTTCACATTTCGCGGACTCGGTACATCGCGGTTTTTTCTAGCCGAAATAAAATACGTACTCTAATTGAGTTGACAAAGAACCGCGAGATAGGAAAACCAGCGAAGCTTATGCTGCTTGAGCTACTTTGCCTATATGATACCGTACACGGCACACCATTGGCCGATGGATGAGACGCGACCAATCAGAGCACGCTGTTCAGTATCCTGGGCGCTGATTGGCTTAGCGTTCGTCGCATCTCGATCTGCAGCCTACCGAAGCATTCAGCATCTCGCCTTGCTCAGTTCGCTTCCACGTGTTATTCATTTAGAAGAGATGTAATGCTCTTCTTTGCTGTGCAGTACATTCATCTCATCATCGTCATCACCTTCATCGTTCAGTACTGCACAGCTAATTCATCGTCATCATTTCAAGTTTTAGTATCTTCGCTGGTGAGTACCCATACGAAATTTTAATGTTGGTAAAATTATTAAAAAATACTGTATATACAAATGTTTTCTTTTAAAATACTGTTAGTCTCTTTCATACTCCGAGTGTAGAAAGTGTTTATAAGAGCGTGGGAAAGGTTTATAAGAGTGCGGGGAGGGTTTATAAAGGCATAAAATACGTAATAAACATATCGTTTCTACTTCGCGGATTTTCACCTATCGCGGGGGGTTCTGGAACGTAACCCCCGCGATATTCGAGGGAATACTGTATATATATATTATATATATATTTTTTTTTTTTTTTTTTTTTTTTTTAGTTCGGGAAGAACCGATTCGCCTCTATTTAAAGGGCATATCTCAGCGGAAAAACAAAGAAAAAGTGAGAGGAAAGACAGAGGAAAAAGAAAGGGTGGAGGGGACAGTCGAAGTGGAAAAAGACCAAGGATGACAAGGACTGCAGGGTCGAGCCCCATCATCCTTGGGTGCTAGGGCCGGGAGGGCGCACGTGAAACCTCCAGGAACAAGCACGTACAAACGAGCACAAAGAGCACGAGCTTAGATCCCCCTTGCGGGGATATATATTATATATATATATATATATATATAATATATATATATATATATATATATATATGTGTGTGTGTGTGTGTGTGTGTGTGTAGTAATGACAAACTGATATGTGATAGAAACACATTCTTTGAAGAAGAACTACAAGGGGAAAGTAGAACAGACTTCGACTTTACAACAGATGATATTATCCAAGCTATAGGAAAACTACAAACACCCTCAGCAGTATGACTGGATAAATGGAATGCCATACTGATCAAAAACTGCAAGAATGCAATCGCTAAGCCCCTATATTGGATATGGAGACAATCACTAGACATGGGAAAAATACCAGGCATTCTGAAGAGCGTGAACAGAGTCCAAATATATAAAGGAGGAGATCGATCCAAGGCTAAAAACTATAGGCCAGTGTCACTTACATCTCATCTCACTAAAATATTTGAAAGAATAGTTACAGAAAATCTATGACTTTTTGGAAACTCAAAAAATTTGATGATAACCAACATGGGTTTCAGTCAGGCAGATCATGCCTATCACAACTAATGGAACACAACAACAACATTATTGATGCACTTGAAAGTAATGAAAACTATGATGTAATATACACAGACTTTGCCAAAGCATTCAACAAGTGTGACCATGGAATCATAATACATAAACTGAAGTACATGGGAATAACAGGAAAAGTAGGGAAATGGATATATAATTTCCTTAGTGAGTGGTGGCAAGTCGTTACAATACAAGGAGTATCTTCTTCAGAATCAAAGGTCCTCAGCTCAGTACCATACCACAAGGAACAGTATTAGCTCCACTACTCTTCATAATCATGCTAATGGACATAGATGTGGATGTTACCAGACACAGCACAGTAACATCCTTTGCTGATGACACAAAGATCAGTAAAAAAATAAGAAACCCAGAAGATATAGGATCTCTTCAAACTGACATGAACAGAATCTAGAAGAGGATGGAAGATAACAATATGAAGTTTAACACAGAAATTTCAGCTGTTATGGTATAGAAAAAAAGAGGACCTAAAATCCATGGAATATTATATCCCAAATGGACAGGAAATTCAGAGAAATTCTAGAGCAAAAGAATTAGGGGTTGTAATAACTGATGATGCAAAATTTGAAACAAAATAAGATAGCAATAAACAGAGCAAAGAGAATAATGGGGCAGATATTGAGAACCTTTAAACAAAAGGAGACGAATGTAATGATTCCTCTACTAAAAACACTAATCATACCCAAATTGGAATACAAGTAGGTCTTGATGATACAAGCAGTTACATTCTTCCAACCTCACTCATGTAGTGAATTCTCATATCATGAACTACATAACCTATGGGGGAAAAGGGCATTTGGTTCCTGAATAAAAAAAAAAAAAAAAAAAAACAGAGAACAAAAATTATTGTAACAGTTATTAGAACTAGTATTTAATTAAAGCAGGCAATTAAGTGGCAAGAATTTAATGAAAACAAAGGGAATGGTGCCATCATCTTACAGAATAAACACCCAGGAATGTCTGTCAGTCTGTCACACTCGAAAAGAGAAGAAGATTCTTGATATATATACAGTGGAACCTCAACTTACGAATTTAATTCATTCCGAGACCCTGTTCGCACCTCGAATTGGTCGTAAATCAAATCCATTTTTTCCATTGAAATTAATGTAAATTTAATTAATCCGTTCCAGCGCCCCAGATAATTGTACTTTTAATGCTTTGTAAGAGTTTATAAAGAGAAAATATAAGAGAAAAAAATTATACTAAATTTAATAAGCTGTATAATTTTACTGTACCTTTGTGGAGGATAATCGCTGGCATGAGTGGATGGTGATGAGGAAAGGAAGGGGGAGGGAAGTTACTGTTTGGAAGGAGAGTCCCCTTCCATAAGAACACTGGGCACCTCTCCTTCAGGGGTTTTCTCTCTTTTCTGTCTCTTTAATTCAATGGTTATTTTAAGTTTTCTTTTTTCACTGCCACTATCACTCTTCACTTTCTTGGGAGCCATAATGAAGGGCTTATTAAAGCAATAAACGAAAAATCATAGAGCAAATATGCGAGAGATAAAGCAATAAATGAAAAATCACGGAGCAAATATGCGAGAGATAAAGCAATAAACGAAAAATCACGGAGCAAATATGCGAGAGATCCACTCGCAATCGAAGCGCCGGGCGTATGTTTGTATGTCAATTTGGTCGTAAATAGAGGCGTTCATAAGTCGAGCTTCCACTGTATATATATGGGTGATATTTGTATTTTAATATGCATTTAATGCATTAGAAAAAGGCGTAATGAATTCTACTTTTAATTATAATTTTAAAAAGTCTATCTATAATAATAAAAGGATGCCCGTGTGTGTGTGTGTGTGTGTGTCAACTGTACGCCCTTGACAATGGGTTAGGTTAAGTCATGATATTTTCGTTAGCTTTAACAAAAATATCATGACAACCTAACCAATCATCAAGGGCGTACAATTAACCTAACTAGGCATTCAATTAACCTAACTAATAACAGTCTTCGAACTACAAAAAATATTCCACCGTCGGCTGGGATATTTTTGCCATCCGCACGAAGGGCGGGTTCTCCGCTAGTCTTACAGAATATTCCAAAATTTCTACAATCTGAAAAAAAAAATAAAAAATAAAAAAATATTGTTTTCCCAATAGCCAACCAGTTGAAAAGTCCAATAAACCACCAAGCACCCAAAGATTATATACGAAAGAAATATTACAATTAAAATGGACACGCAAGAATGTTAACAGTTCTTAAAATAATATTTATTTATTTAACCAAGGCAAACCATTAAGGGGCAAGAATGCAGTCAAGAAAACAATAGGCCCTTCGCCAACTTTCTAACAATGCACGAGTCTAATTTATACAGCCCAGGGCTAATATTAAGGACCAAGTCCGTATTATTCTTGATCACACTTGATTCAAGTATATTTCTGCTAACAATAGATTTACTAAACCTTAATTTGGAAGAATTTTTCCAGTCAATGGGATGATTAGTATCTCTTACATGAATGAAAATGGCGTTAGATTCCTGGCCAATTCTTATACTGTATTGATGCTGCTTAATACGTAACTCAAGGGTCTTACCAGTTTGGCCAATGTAAAATTTATTACATATTGTGCATGGGATTTTATATACACAACCCTGTTCACTTAAAGGGGCGTTCTTAATCAATGAATTCTTAAATACATCTAAATTTTTTAACGCAATATTTATGTTAAAAGTCCTCAGCAGATTCGGCAGATCAAGGAAATTTTCTCTGAATGGCAACACTAAAACATTTTTTGTGTTATAAGGAATCGTGTCCTTTACTTTGTAGGTTTTCTTTGCCATTTTTAAGGACTTATCTATGCAGTTCCTTGGATATTTTAAATCAAATGCAATTTTGTATATTTTACTAATTTCGTCGTCAATGAACTCTGGGCTACAAATTTGTAGGCCTCTTAGGAACAAAAAAAAGTTTAAGTACAATATTTACAGAAAACCCACTAATAATTGTTCCTATATACATTATTATTCTGACCACCACATTAACATAAAATGATCCGTTGTTTCTACTTTGTTGTATGAGGGGAAATATGATACTGATGTTCAAAATGTTTTCAGGTTTGGATAATTTAGATGTACATAACTTTTTTTTCACTAGATACTGATGGGATTCCCCCCTCCCCCCCCATTAGCACACGCAATTGGAGAGCACATGGGTTTAGGTTAGGTTATATACCCTATATATATATATATATGTATATACCTATAGGGTATATATACCGTACCTTTTTCATTTCATTCATTTTCATATATATACAGGGTGTCCAAGAATTATCTGTACAATTTTTGGCTATTATTAAAAGTCAACCATGAAGTATAGAAATTCCAGTGTTGTCCCATTTTACAGAGAATCTCATTAAGTTTTTTCTGATACCACGTTTTGACAAGTTTTTTAGAAATGTACGCGGGTGACAGACATTGATGATTTAAAAGCAAGAATCACAGCTGCTATTGAGCGAATTGATGTGGATATGCTGCAGCGTACATGGCAATATTTGGAGTATCGATTGGATATTTTGCGAATCACTAATGGTGCACATATCAAATGTTACTTTAATAAAAGAAACTTTTGAAAATACAGATTCTAAATAATCTTGTTTAAGAATTTTACGTGTGTTATCAAGAATTTTATTAAAAGATGAAATTGTACAGATAATAATTGTACAGATAATGTTTGGACACACTGGAATTTCTAAAAAACTTGTCAAAACTTGGTATCAGAAAAAACTTAATGAGATTCTCTGTAAAATGGTACAACACTGGAATTTCTACATTTCATGGTTGACTTTTAATAATAGCCAAAAATTGTACAGATAATTCTCGGACACCCTGTATATATATATATATATACCGTATATAAGCAAACAACTACAGGGAGAAACAAAAAATAGACAGTTTACAAAGTAAATGAGTTAAATACACAAGCAAAAAATTCCTAATTGGCAACTCAAATTATAGACCATAAAACCCTCTAAAGATTTTTTCAATAGATAACAATCTGTAGGCTGCTAAATTACTGAATATAAAAGAACTATATAGATGAAATTAGACCAAAAAAAAAAAAAAAAAAAAAAAAAAAAAAAAACGTACAGAGAAAAATTATTATAACAGTTATTAGAACTAGTATTTAATTAAAGAAGGCAATTAAGTGGTAAGAATTTAATGAAAACAAGGGGAATGATGCCATCATCATACAGAATATTCCAAAATTTCTAGTAAGTCTGAAAAAAAAAAAAAAAAAAAATGTTTTCCCAATAGCCAACCAGTTGAAAAGTCCAATAAACCACCAAGCACCCAAAGATTATATACGAAAGAAATATTACAATTAAAATGGACACAAGAATGTTAATAGTTCTTACAATAATATTTATTTATTTAACCAAGGCAAACCGTTAAGGGGCAAGAATGCCGTCAAGGATAAACGGTTAATATGAGTTTTATCGCACTCAGAATATCAAAAGCAAATATAATTATAAAATATTAAAACATAATTTTCTCATCATTTTCATATAAGTCACTATGCTCGCAGATGCGTACTTAACAAATTATGTACATTTGAATATTATGACATTTTTACATTTTTTTTTCCCGCCCTTCCAATATTTTGATTGATGACGTCATGAGAACATGATATATGAGCTAGATTTTTTAAGTTCTTAGGCCTTTTAAGTTGCTAGTCTACTTCTGTTAGGTTTTGATAGATGTTTGTGGCAATGACATGTGAATGGTGCTAATATTATTTTGAGGATTTAATATACTCTAGGCTAGTTTAGCCAGGGTTAGGCTAGGTAAGGTTAATTAATACCAAAGATAACCTGGCCTAACCCTAGCCTAACCCTAGCCTAACCCTGGCTAACCTAGCCTAACCCTGGCTAACCTAGCCTAACCCTGGCTAACCTAGCCTAACCCTGGGCTAACCTAGCCTAACCCTGGCTAACCCAGCCTAACCCTGGCTAACCCAGCCTAACCCTGGCTAACCCAGCCTAACCCTGGCTAACCTAGCCTAACCCTGGCTAACCTAGCCTAACCCTGGCTAACCTAGCCTAACCCTGGCTAACCTAGCCTAACCCTGGGCTAACCTAGCCTAACCCTGGGCTAACCTAGCCTAACCCTGGGCTAACCTAGCCTAACCCTGGGCTAACCTAGCCTAACCCTGGCTAACCTAGCCTAACCCTGGCTAACCTAGCCTAACCCTGGCTAACCTAGCCTAACCTGGCTAACCTAGCCTAACCCTGGCTAACCTAGCCTAACCCTGGCTAACCTAGCCTAACCCTGGCTAACCTAGCCTAACCCTGGCTAACCTAGCCTAACCCTGGCTAACCTAGCCTAACCCTGGCTAACCTAGCCTAACCCTGGCTAACCCAGCCTAACCCTGGCTAACCCAGCCTAACCCTGGCTAACCTAGCCTAGAGTATATTAAATCCTCAAAATAATATTTGCACCATTCACATGTCATCACCACAAACATCTATCAAAACCTAACAGAAGTAGACTAGCAACTTAAAAGGCCTAAGAACTTAAAAAATCTAGCTCATATATCATGTTCTCATGACGTCACCAATCAAAATATTGGAAGGGCGGGAAAAAAAAATGTAAAAATGTCATAATATTCAAATGTACATAATTTGTTAAGTACGCATCTGCGAGCATAGTGACTTATATGAAAATGATGAGAAAATTATGCTTTAATATTTTATAATTATATTTGCTTTTGATATTCTGAGTGCGATAAAACTCATATTAACCGGATAAACTTGTGGTTACCCTACATTGCACACCTTCAAGCATATTAATATTATGTCTAAGGTGAGGGGACCAAGCTTGAATGCAGTATTCTAAGTGAGGCCTAACGTAAGAATTATATATTTATAGATGACTTCCTTACTCTTGTAATTAACATTCCTCTTAATTAATAACACCTAACATTTTATTTCTAGCCTCTAAGCACTGCTTAGAAAATTTTATATCACTACAAACTATAATCCCAAGATCCCTTTCCTTTTTAGCATCCTTAACTTGGATTCATGACCACTTAAAATTACCTTGGAGCTAAAACAAAACTAAACCTACGAGATGATGGATATTCTTTACATCAATACACCATAAACAATAACAAAACCAATATACATTTCTAGGTAACTATGGTGCAATAAATCCAAATATCATGTTCACTTTTGTCGCAAATGAGGTTAGGTTAGGTAAGTGCATGGAAAGTGTTCATTTATGACAAAAATAAACATATTTGGATTTATCACACCTTAATTAGCTAAAAACATATATCATTTTCTTTGGGTGCTATGGTGTGTTGAAATAAAGAATTACCGAGATAACTTGCAATAACAAATTTTCATTGAAGCAAATCCTATAGAAAACAGAAGTGACACACATGCCTCATCTAATGGTAGTAGGCCTATATTATTAAGTCAGCTTTTGACTTCACCAGATCTACAACTACTAGTCTAATTCCAGCTTGAAAAACAACCCAACCAGATCTTGTTAGGCTAGATTTCTGTCATAGTGGCCTACTTCTCAATTTGGGTCCTCTTACCCAGCAGTAAGTTTGTCACAACCCGCACAGTCAATTCGGTCTAGTTAAACTTCAACTAAGTTTGAATAGGACTAAGCCTATGCCTACATACTATGTCTACCAAACGCTTACTCACCGTAGGTGTATTACTCTGTTAAGTTTGAATAACTGACTTGTTGCGACTTGTAATTTACTGTGGCTTAAGGCCTACGTTATATTAGTTATTTCGTTGTATCTTAGTCCTTATAGGCTAGACCTAAATGACGCGTCATTTAAGAAGTTAGGCCTACAACTGAACTTGTTAAATCTTCATGTAGGCTAGCCCAAGTTAGGTCACCTAAAGACTAAACTAATTTAGTCTAAGCCTAGATTAATTTTCAAACCCACGACCACACTATACATTTAATGAAATTTGGCACAACAAACAATGTAAGATCTTTCCTTCAGGCAGTTTATGTTATAAATCGATTAATTTAATTAATTTGACTAATAACTTTAAGTCAAGGATGGTGAATAATTTTTTTTCTTTAGTGTTTGGAAGTTTTGATGACAATCATGTTATTTGGTATTTGTACCAGTACTACCACGCTTAGATGACAATGACGTAATATGATCAGAAATTTTTCAGACCCGTTTAATGAAGCTGGTTCAGTTTGTAAATATCGTAAGTCATAAAATTCACAAACTATTTGGAAATACTAACTCCCAGAAGAGGACTAGTAACTAGTATGTTGGAAAAATTTAAAAGTATAATAATGAACATACAAAGGAAGCATATCCCAGTGTAAAATCAGAACTGGAAAAAATAAAAAACAACCTTGGATAAACTGCAATGTAAAAAGAGCAATCAGAGAAAAAACAAAAGCATTTGATAAATTCAAAAGAACTAAAAATGGCACAGACTCCGAAATATATAAAAGTAAAAGAAGCATTTGCAAGAAAGCAATCAGAGATAGCAAACGAGACCTGGAAAAAAGCCTAGCCAAGAATTCAAAAAACAATCCAAAGAAGTTTTTCAGTCACTTCAATTTGAAAAGTAGAGTGAAAAAGAAAATTGGCCCACTCCATATAGATGATAAAACTATAGATGATGATCTTGAAATAACTGAAGAACTAAACAAATACTTCTAATCAGTATTCACAAATGAAAATTTAAATAATATTCCTGATCTTATACTACCGGGACAGGATAGAGAAATAAATGAATTAAGGGTAACAAAACTAGATATCCTAAAAGCAATAGATAAATTAAAAATGGAAAAATCTCCAGGGCCAGATGAAATGCATCCAATAGTCATAAAAGCTGCCAAAAAGAATATAGCACAGGCACTAGAAATTATTTTTTATAAATCATTGATATGTACTGAAATTCCAGAGGATTGGAAGAAAGCAAATGTGGCTCCAATCTTTAAAAAAGGAAATAGAAACTTGGCAAAACACTACAGACCCATCAGCCTCACCTCCATTATTTGCAAATTACTCGAAAGTATCATTAGAGGTAAAGTTACTGAGTTCCTTGAAGAGTGCAACCTTATAAATGATAGCCAGCATGGCTTTCGAAATGAAAGGTCCTGTCTAACCAACTTGATTGAATTTTATGATGGAGTCCTATTGCATTTGGACAATAAAGAGCCAGTAGATATAGTATACTTAGATTTTGAAAAGGCATTTGATACTGTTCCTCATGCAAGATTGTTGGTAAAAGTTAGAGCCCATGGTATAAGAGGTCATATCAGTGGCGGACCTAGAGGGGGGGAGCGGTAGGGGCGGTCCGCCCCGGGCGGCACGTTTTTGGGGGCGGCATTTTTTTGGTGAATCCAAGCCAAGGTCGCGAAGCCAAGTGCGTGGTTGTCAAATATCGTTCAGTATGTATTTTTTTCGTTTTCTTTTTCCAGACAAATATTATTTCATTATTATTATAGACAAAAGAAAAGAAACTGTACGAAACCTTGTGAAAAATACATATAATTTTCATCATAATTCTAAAAATAAATTTTAGTGTATTTTGAGATTCAAAAGTTTGAGGTTGTGCTACTTTTGCTAAGAAAGCAAATTGATTTTTTACTAGTGCTTGCCACGCTTTTGAGGAGTGTTATTGATTTTGAGTAGTGTTTGTGCTTTTATCTGAAGGATTTCTGTATAGAGGTAAGCAATCTTATCTATTGTGTTCTATATAAAAAGGTAAGAATCTATAGTTTTCCTATCAGTGGCGACTGGTGTATAGTGGCGATGGAGCGATCGCTCCCCCTTGCCTCTTGTTGGAATGGATAAATAATAATTATCATTATTTTTTTAGTTGCCCATCGTGTAAGGAGTAATTTATTCATATATGCTCACAAATCTATTGTCGTATAGTCGCCTGGAGTGGTGCATTTAGTTAATCAAAATCAGCTGTCAGCTCGTCACTGACTTAACATATGTTTTTTATTCGTGAACTTGTGTATTAAATGTGTTTAAATATAGCTATATAATCTATTGGTGCGTTAGTTTAAATCTGTAGGATAAAAATTATTAATTAACCCTCAATACGAATAGTGTGTCAAGACTACTAAAGGAAAAGTTTTTCAGATATACACTTGAAGACAAATTGAAAATAAAATTTAAACATAACTCAGTCAGCAATTAAGAATAATAAACCATACAATCGAAAGTTTAACTATGACTTATATGAAAGATACAGGTGGCTTTGTGGATGCCCAGAAAAAAATTAACTATTTTGTTTTCCATGTTTACTATTCGGAGGTGATATATTGCATATATTAGCCTATATATATACATACTCGTATATATACTTTATTACACATTTTTGGCCTCCTTCCACAGATGAAGCGAACGAAGGAGAGCGGTGCTGCATTCCGAAAAATAAGGAAAATGAGAGAAGAGGAAGCAGAGAAATGAAGGTGCCTTGCTGAAATACATCACGCGAAGAGAGGAAAATGAAACTACTGCAGAAGTTCCCGGTGATGTTCTTGCTGAAACTGAAGGTGCAGTTTTTGATGCTGATGATGCTGAAGTTGAAGATGTTGAAGGTCAGCCACAAGCTGTTGAAGAGCGTGACGGGAAAACTGATTTGAAAGATATTGGGCTGTGGCCTGCCAAGATTGATCACAGCATTCGGGCCATGCTTTTACGAAAAGGATCGAAAGTTGTGCAGCATATAGATTGGGAATTCAAGGAAGTCGTACGGCCAGGCACGAAAACGAAAGGGGAAACTAGAAAGCTGTCAAGAAACTGGTTTTTTCGAACTCTACAGAACGGGGAGAAAAGCTTGAGAACGTGAATGATGTATTCCCCTTTCAAGGAAGCTGTGTTCTGCTTTTGTTGCAGACTATTTCCAGCTGGAAATTCAAGTTTTGATTCAGTTGAAGGTTTCAAAAATTGGTGGAAGTTGAATCCTAAGATACATGAACATGAATCCAGTTCTGCGCATGCCCAGGCGTTCATTCAGTGGAAAGAGTTGGAGATCCGCCTTGCTCAAGGCAAACTAGTCGACAGAGAAGAACAAGACGTTGTTGAGAAGGAAGCAAAAAAGTGGCGGCAAATCCTAACCAGATTCCTGGACATCATTCGGTTTCTCGCTAAACAAAACCTGGCTTTACGAGGCCATCGAGATGATGTTCATGATGATGCTGCTGAAAATAAAGGGAATTTTTTGGAGTTAGTTCATTTGATGGCGAAGTTCGACCCAGTGCTACGGGAACATTTGGTGAGAGTGAAGCTTGGGAAAAAGTTCACAACTTCCTATCTTTCACCAAAAACTCAGAATGAATTTGTGAACATTTTGGGAGATCAAGTCAGGAAGAAAGTCATCGAGCAAGTGAAACAGAGTAAATACTTTTGCATTATCTTCGACAGTACTCCCGACATTTCTCACAAGGACCAAATGAGCCAGGTCTTACGTTATGTCAAAATGGATGGAAAGGAAGTCAAAGTAGAAGAATAATTTCTTCGTTTTATTGAAACGAAAGGCAAAAATGCTGAGCAAATTGCAGCATTTATTTTGGAGCAGTTAGGAAAGGACGACATTCAGATTCAAGACTGTCGTGGACAAGCATTTGATAATGCGGCCGTAATGGCAGGTCATCGATCTGGTGTTCAGACGCGCATCAGGGAAGTCAACCGAAAGGTTGTATTTATACCATGCACCAATCACTCACTGAATTTGGTAGGTGTGCATGCAGCTTCAGTGGCTGTCGATTCTGTTACATTTTTTGGAACATTGGACCGTTTATTTTCATTCTTTTCAGCCTCGACTCATCGATGGGATATCTTGATTGCGACAACTGGTCAAACTATCAAACGGGTTGTGGAAACGAGATGGAGTAGTCGAGCAGATGCTGTGAATATTGTACAGAAAAAATTCTCGGAAGTCGTCGTTGCTCTGGAACGGCTAACGGAAGATGGAGAAAACGCAGCTACCAGGTCAGATGCAGGGTTGATTCTCCACGCGATGCTATCATTTCCTTTTTTGTCTTTCCTTGGGCTTTGGAAAGCTGTCCTCCCCGAAATTAATGATGCTCAAAAGTACCTCCAAACGAAAGGACTGGATTTACAACAATGTGCGGTTAAACTCTTGGCTTTGAGAGCTGCTCTTCTTCAGAATCGGGACAAGACTGTGGACGATGCAATGACCTATTCCAAAGGAAATTGTTCTGAACTGGGGATAAGCATGGAGCGTCGAATTCGCAAGAAGAAACGAATGGATGGTGAAGGATCTGGCGATGCAGCACTAGGGTACGAAGCTGAGCTAAGAAGAGAAATGTTGTCTGTGCTAGACAGGCTGATTGAAGAAATATCTTCTAGATTTGAACAAGTTCATGGTATTTCAGAGAAATACGACTTCCTTACACCTTCAAACCTGTTAGATAAAGAATATGATTGCCAGTTAGATGATGTTGATGAGGATATAGAGAAAGACGAGTTCCTCGTCGAGAGGAAAAGCTTGCAACATTTTGTGGCGGCTGCTGGAACTAAAGAGATGGGAGGTCCTTTGCAACTTCTGCAGTTCATTCAAAACTATAATCTCGGTGACTCATTACCAAATATAGTCGTACTGCTACGTGTGTTTCTGACTCGTGCCATTAGTGTTGCGAGCTGCGAACGGTCGTTCTCTAAACTAAAGTTAATCAAGAACTACCTTAGGGCAGCAATGAATCAAACAAGGCTAACTGATCTAGCAATACTTTCCATTGAGCGTGACCTTGCCGAAGAAATAGATTTTGATGGTGTGATTAAAGATTTTGCGGAGGAAGGCCAGAAAAATTAACTTTTAAAATTATCGCGTTTGTTGTTGTTGCTGTTTTTTTTCTGCAATCAAAACAAAATAAATGGATGTAATTGTAATCTTTCTTTATATTTTCTTTCTTTCTTTCTTCTTTTCTTTCTTTCGTTGGCGGCAGGGGCTCCGCCCCGGACCCCGCTGATGGAGCTACCACTCACCCCAGACCCACTACCTTAGAG
Source organism: Bathynomus jamesi (assembly GCA_023014485.1). Classification (NCBI taxonomy): domain Eukaryota; kingdom Metazoa; phylum Arthropoda; class Malacostraca; order Isopoda; family Cirolanidae; genus Bathynomus; species Bathynomus jamesi. The sequence goes on from JAJOZX010001631.1 coordinate 673,074, forward strand.
ACGCTCGCTACAATCGCGTCGCTCGCTTCGCTCATGGCGTCTCGATTTGAAATTTTTTGAAGTCTTGGAATTGTATGTTGTTTAGAGGGCGGCAAATTCTACGACCGCCCCGGGCGGCACAAACGCTAGGTACGCCCCTGGGTCATATAGCTGACTGGATAGAAGAATGGCTGAGAAACAGAAAACAGAGTTTATCTAAATGGAAATAAGTCTACTTGAAGACCCGTATTGAGCGGAGTCCCACAGGGGTCTGTGCTGGGACCTCTGTTTTTTGTTGTCTATATAAATGATCTAGAGAAGGGCCTATCATGTAAAACCTCAAAATTTGCTGATGATACAAAATTAGGCCATAATGTTAAGTCAGTAGCAGGAGCAATGACAATACAAAGACTTAGACACAGTAACAGCCTGGGCAGATAAGTGGGAGATGAAATTTAATGTTGATAAGTGCAAGGTTATGCATATTGGGCCAAAAAATCCAGAATTTGAATACAATATGAATGGAATTTGGATTAAAAATGATGATAAAGAGAAAGACTTGGGTGTCACTGTGACTAATGAACTTAAACCCTCAAATCACTGTATGGAAATCAGAAATAAAGCAAATGCTAGACTCAATCTCATGCAGAGACACATTGAATACAAATCACCCAATATTATAAAGCAACTATACATTTCATATGTGAGACCCCTCCTCGAATACTGTATTCAATTTAATAGTCCCTATTTGATACAAGATATTGAAAAACTGGAAAAAGTACAGAAACGAGCAACAAGAATGATCCCATCTCTAAGACAATTGACATATAAGGAAAGACTGGCGTATCTAAACATGTTCTCATTAAAAAGGAGGAGGTTAAGGGGTGATATGATAAAGGTGTATAAAATGATAAAAGGGTTATAATGTTATAATGTTTCAGACCAACAAAGACCCTAGGATCCACTCATGGCTGGTCTACCTAACTGTGTTCGTAATCGTGTATTGTGTATGTCCTCCGTGGTGGCGGAGGGGACCTACAATTTTACGTGGGTTCCGAACCACAAGAACATAAGAAATTTATGTAAAAACTGCCGGTAATTTGGCAACGACCAATTTTTACGAAACTAAATAATTATCAATTTAAAACTAATTAATTATCGATTTAAAACTAAAGATAGAATCTCTGGATCCAGAGGATCAAGTCATAATAGACTACTATCCACAAATGTTACACTCTATATCTATTTATAACGGACATGCATATATATCAGATCCAAAGAATCCAGTCAATTTCATTACGGTATCCATCAAGTCACGGTCCATATCGATTGCGGACCAAGTCAAAATTTACAACCATATACATTACAATATATACACTTACGAGGAAAAGTGTAGGTGTGGCTGTAAAGACTGTACAGTAATGTAGAAATGTGTGTGCACCCATTATGGGTCTCCCATTTAAAGGTATTTGTGGGGCAAGTGAAGATCATGAGTTTTTCAATACCTCACAGTACTATGGGGGGCACCGCTCGGCAGAGGAATCTCTTTAAATGGGGTGTGTAAGGACAGAGAGTATCCCCTAACCCAAGACGCTGCCGCCCTATATCCAGAGATGGGCACGATCTTGATCTTCAAGATCAGATCTTGAAGATCAAGATCGTGATCTGATCTTGATCTTGAAGATCACTTTTATTATGGTGATCTTGATCTTGATCTAAGATCACTTTATTTCTTGTGATCTTGATCTTGAAGATCACTTTAGACTTCAAGATCACTTTTAATTTCAGATTCTTAAATATGCCGCTATGCGAATGTCATTTGTTTTTTGTCCAAGCGACATCTGGTGGCAACTTTGTTCAACACCGACTGTTTATGTTTTCTGTTAGTTGGGTGACTTGCGTCATGCGTGGGCTCATGGAAGGTGTAGTTGCTGTGGAATTTAGGCTCGTAAAAAGTGTAATTTACTGTGCAATTATGTTAAAAGTGTTCTATTAATATATTATTATATATAGGCATAAAATATAGCCTATAGGTCCGTATTCATAATAAATTAATTCTAAACATATTTTATTTACAGATTGAATTTTTTAATAATGAGTGCAATTTTACAACTTCAACAGGCTCCCAAGGGAACAAATATTCTAGGTTGTCACCAGAACAGTATTCAATATATTTAGATAACAATGTTGGTAATAAGGATCAATCTGTGCTATTGAACGGAAAATATTTTCAAATTGTCGAAAAAACTGGAAACAGTATCAAAGTTATTTGTAGGCAGTGTACAAAGAAAACTACAATTCTGTCTGCTGGCCTCGACTCAACAAGCAATCTTCTGAGGCACCTCAGGGTTAGTACTACTTAGTAACTAAGTAGTAAGTAGCAACATTAACATAATGGTTCAAGTCATATTTTAAGTGACTGGTGCCATACAAGACTAATGCTACATTTACATAGACGTCCATTTGAATATATTGTGCACTTCAGATATTAATAGATTATGGACTAGTAACTACATTAAAAACTGCCGATATCCAACTATAATAAAACGCCAGGTGTATCTGTCTTTCTCTCTGTCTGATCCATGTCTGTAATTTCTCCTATTTAGTTACTGAAGGACGAAATTCGGCTTTCAATTTAACATAGGATAAAAATGCACTGATCATGGTGAAAATAATTTTAGTTAAAGATAACAAAATTTTAGAATCTTGTTAAGTATTAATTTCAACTAGAAGTTTGATACTCTGATAAATATTATACAGGGTGTTCAAGAAGTCTCTCCGCATGATAATAATGTATTTTCTTGTGCAGAAACTACATTCGGATCTTTTGGGTGAATATGAATCGGAGAAGAAATCTCGCAAGCGTCCAGCTAAAGAAGAAGATGCCAGCGGCAGCAATGCTGGCCCTGCCAAAATTGCCAAGCAGTCAACACTAAGCATGTTCCACATTTCCAAGCAAAAACCAGGACCACCAATATGCAAGGATATCCTTGAAAAGAAGATTCTCTCGCTTGTGGCTAATGGGCTCCTACCATTGAGCCTAGTTGAACTACATGAATTTAAGGATCTTCTTTCATGTTAGTATAACTCAAATATTTTGCTATTTTTTCCATAGCTAATATCTGATTAAAATAATTAATCATATTATTTGTATGAACATTAGACTATCGCTAGCCTAGCTAAATATTTTGATATTTTTTCCATAGCTAATCTATTGTATTTGTTTTAATTTTTAAATATTTTTTTCAGACGTCAACCCGGCTGTTCAGGTGCCATCTAGACGCACCCTGGCTAGATCTCTTGCAACAACAACCAGTACAATGAAGGAAGACATACAAGCAAAACTGGCAGCAGTTGACCATGTGTGTGTTACATGCGACATATGGTCAACTAATCACCGCAGTTTCATGGGAGTCACTGCGCATTGGGTATGCTATTGATTTAGTGTATTATTTTTATATAATTGATAAATTGACCATTGGTGATAGACTGATAGTCTGATAGACTTATAGTATAATCTTTTCAATTATTCGACATGTGTTCCTCATTCATTAATTTGGTGAGTCTTCATTTTGCTGTGATTCACAGTAATTTCACACTAATTCACTGATTCTGTCATCTGTCATTGTGTCTGATTCACAGCAAAATGTGGAAGAGTCCATATTCACAGGCTGTGAATATGGACTCTTCCACATTTTGCTCTTATGGGATGCGTCACTGATGTGGTGGTATGGTAGGCGACTCATCGCTGAATTGCCTCCTTTATATCACATAGTTCTTCTCTCAATGTTTGGTGGCGCAGTTTAGCTGGTGCGTGTCTAACCAATATTATTAAATTAAGCTTAAAAAAATGTTCATACAAACATTGATTTTATATTCTTACATTACAGATCAATGATGACTTGTCGCGAGGATCAGCTGCACTGGCATGCCGAAGATTTCGTGGAACACATAGCTTTGATAAAATTGCTGGAATATTGGACAGGATCAACTCGGAGCATGGTTTATCTTATAGAAAAGTTGTATCTACAGTCACCGACAATGCATCGAACATGGTGAAATGCTTTAAAGAGTTCGGTGTTCGTGTTCAGAATCGTACTGACGACATTGATGAAGATGATGCAGATGAAGATGATGATGAAAAAGATTCAGATGAAGAGGTTATCATCAGCAACTTTCCTGAACATTCAGGAGAGCATGGAGAGGAGTCAGTGAAACTATCATCCCATATTCGATGTGCCTCCCACACATTGAACTTGGTAGCAACAACTGATGCAGATAAAGGACTGAATTCACCTGGACTAAAGAAGATAAAGCATTCTGCAATGGGAAAATGTTCGGCGCTGTGGAATGCTGCTGGTAAACCCAAGTCAGCAGAAAAAATACAGGAAATAACTGGCGTCCAATTTAGGTACCCATGCGTCACCCGATGGAACTCAATGTACGACTCATTAAGCCAAATAATAAACATAAGAACGACGTGAATGTAGCTCTTGAAGAACTGAATCTACCCATCCTCAAAGACAATGAATTGGAATTTATTTCAGAATATTTGTCTGTTCTAAAACCAATTGCAGCAGCCCTCAACAAATTACAGGCAGAGAAAGAATGCTACTACGGTTGTCTTCTTCCAACAGTCCTAGTGACTCAAGATGCCCTCGCAAGATTGGAGCCTATCCAACCAAACGACCTGCGCTTGAGACACTGCATGCCATTACTGGCAGCAGTCGTCTCTGGCTTCAATGCCAGATTTGGTCATTTTTTGTCGTTGAGCCCCGAGGTAACTGATGCCGTTTTGGCCTCAGTATCTCATCCGTATTTCAAACTTAGATGGATATCATTGTTGCAAGGGCCTAATTTCGGCGATCATGAAGCAATCAAGTCTCAAGTAAAAGACAAGCTGCAAATGGCTGTAAGAAATTGTAATTCTGACAGCAGTGGTAATAGTTCGGTGAACTCAGACTCATCATCTGAAGACGATTTCTTCAGAACTATGGACGGCTCATTCTCTGCTCCTAACAACAAGGAAGACTTGGAAGTCCTCAATTATTTGCAGGACACCAGTAAGGCACTCGACTCTTTAGATAGGTATCCTGCTATAAAGATCTTCAAGAGGTATAACACCACGCTACCTTCCTCTGCACCAGTGGAACGGTTGTTTTCGTTTGCTGGCATGGTTCATAGCCCCAAACGAAGTCGTCTCTCGGATGGTAACTTTGAACAATTGGTTTTGCTGAAAGCAAATGTTTACAGCGGTTGAACATTAAATTAACACTCTTAACTTGCGGTTTTTACCCTTATATTGTCAGTAATTGCGTACTGCAGTAAAACTGTAAAATTAAATTCTATGTAAAAAATGTTTACTTATATATGCTGACCATTCATTGATATGGGTTATGGACTGGTGAAATGAGAATTGAGAAAAATAGAACTAAAAACTATATGTAGGTCATTTAATAGTTTTTTCTTTGCTGATAAGTTATGATAATACTAAGTTTTAAGTTTACCACCTGAAAAACTGAAAGGGAATCGTCAATCCCCGTGGTTTAGATCAGGTGACATGGGTAGGATGCGATGCTTGTATTGCCTCAGCCCTCAGGGGAGTATTAGGAGTGATACTTTTCAGGAGTGATTAACAAAATAATTTGTTTTTGTTTCCTCTACAAGAGTACAACTTTTTTCAATTCATATAAAAGTGATCTTAAAAAGTGATCTTGAAAAGTGATCTTCAAGATCACGATCTTGATCTGGATCTTCAAGATCACATTTTTCTGGTGATCTGATCTTCATCTTCAAGATCACATTTTTCTGGTGATCTGATCTTCATCTTCAAGATCACCAAAGTTGGTGATCTTGCCCATCTCTGCCTATATCCCACAACACTTGTGTTGAGCTGTGGGATCTATCCCCACAAAGCCTTAATTTTACTACCTTAAACTATACCCTTTCTATCAACATGCGCGTCTAATCGATTTTTAAACATGTTTATAGACGTGCTACTAATTACTTCTACCGGCAAACTATTCCAGCTATTTACTATTCTATGCGTAAAAAAGTTTTTCGCAACTGCTGTCTCGAACCTTCTACTTGTCAACTTACACCCGTTATTTCTAGTCCTATTATATTGAGATATTTCGAAAAAGCTATCTCTATCTACGTTATCGAACCCATTCATAATTTTGAAAACCTGGATTAGATCACCCCTTAACCTCCTAGTCTCGAGAGTAGTCAATTTTAACTCCTTAAGCCTATCCTCGTACGACTTTGACCTAAGAGACGGAATCATCTTAGTTGCTCGTCTTTGAACTCTTTCGATTTTGTCTATATCTTTGCGCATATGCGGATTCCAAAATTGGACCGCGTACTCCAAATGGGGTCTAACTAATGATTTATAAAGTGGAACTACTGTATAATATCGCGCGATTTGTACTCAAAATTTCGAGCTATAAACCCTAACACTTTGTTCGCCTTATTGACCGCTGCTGTACTTTGTTTCGCTGCTTTTAAATCACCAGTGACTATAACTCCTAAATCTTTTTCCTGCTCTACGCTTGTTAAATCTTTCCCTGACATACTATACGCAAAATTACCGTTACGCGAACCTATATGCAAAATTTTGCACTTATCCACGTTAAATCTCATTTGCCATGTGACTGACCAATCAACGATTTTATTCAGATCTTCCTGAATTTTACCTCTATCTTCGTCATTAATCACCCTACCACCCAGCTTCGTGTCATCCGCAAACTTTGAAACTGTACTGACTAGGCCGACATCTAAATCGTTAATATATATAAGAAAAAGCAAGGGGCCCAATACAGAACCCTGAGGAACGCCACTCGCTACATTAGCCCAACACGACTCCGCTCCATCAACGACCACCCTCTGTTTCCTGCCTCGCAACCACTCTTCTAGCCAATTTATTACTACACCCCTGATTCCATGAGCCTTAGTTTTTTCAATGAGTCTTTTGTGCGGCACGGTGTCAAACGCTTTTTGAAAATCTAAATACACTACATCAACCGCCCGATGTCTATCGTAAACGTCAACCACGCTTTGGAAAAATTCTAAAAGATTAGTTAAGCAAGATTTGTTTCGCCTAAAACCGTGCTGCCTATTTCTAACTAGCTTATTTACTTCTAAGTGTTCGACTATACGATCCCTAATTATTGATTCCAGTAGCTTACCTACAACAGACGTTAAACTGATTGGCCTATAATTTCCCGCCGCACCTTTATCGCCTTTCTTAAAGATAGGTGTTACGTTTGCTAACTTGAAATTATCTGGTACGCACCCCTCAGAAATAGACGCATTAAAAATCTTTGTTAGCGGCACAACAATGCTATCTTTTAATTCTTTTAGTTGTATGGGATATATGGAATCCGGACCCGGTGATTTACGCGTTTTCATTTTTATCAATATAGCGCATTACTTCCCCTCACTAACGACAATATTATCCAAAATATTACCATTATCAAAAGGTATTATGTCTATGACCGTAGGGATATTCGTTACATCTTCTATAGTAAAAACTGACGTAAAAAATTCGTTTAGCAAGGTAGCCATTTCCTTGTTTTCAGAGACTAGATCTCCATTTACATTTTTCAATGGACCTAAGACACTTTTTACTGGATTTCTATTATTGCGTATTGAAAGAATCGTTTGGGGTTTTCTTACCGTCACGAGCTATGGAGATTTCAAATTCGCGCTTGGACTTTTTTATTACACTTTTCGCTTCACGCCTCAGAGATATGTAGTTGTTTCGTAACAACAAATTGTCTTTATCGCACTTATGTTGCCTATAAGCCCTATCTCTACTCTTTATAATGTCTCGTACTCTAGAAGTAAACCACAAGGGCTTGTTGTTTACTTTCGCACGCTTAATTTTGTACGGTACACATTCCTCATTTATAGTCCTAAATACCGTTACGAACGATTCCCACATTAGTTTTGCGTTGGAGTTCCCCATTACGTTTTCCCAATTGACGTGTGAAAATTTATTTCGAAATTTACTAAAGTCTGCGTGCTGGAAGTTAGGAATTTTAGTCGAGTTAGTTGGTTTCGAGTGACTTACTGAGAGGACAAACTCCACCATATTGTGATCGCTATTGCTCAACGGTTCTATTACTTGAAGATCAGTAATTAGCCTATCATCCGTAGTTATTACTAAATCTAAAATACTGTCCAACCTCGTAGGTTCCCCAACCTTTTGAATAAGAAAGCTATCCTCGAGAAAATTAACTAAACGATTACCTTCCGCGTCTCCCTGCATTGTATCGTAATTCACGTTGGCGCAATTAAAGTCACCCATAACTAAAGCCTGCTCACTACCGATTATTCTCTTTAGTTCACGATATAACGCTTCGTCCGTATCAGCTGTTTGATTTGGGGCCTATATATAACCGCAACAAGAAGTTTGAAATCGTTCAATTTAAGTTCTGCTATAGTCGAATCTATCGGTTCTGGAATTGAGTGCTTTACTTCTATAACGTTCGCAATATTATCTTTGATATACAACATAACACCGCCTCCTCGCCTACCTATTCTGTTTTTAACAAAAAGTCTATAACCTTTAATTTGATATTCCCCTACAAAGTCACGTGTTTCAGTGCTAAGCCACGATTCATTTATAGCAATTAAATCATAGTCTTTACAAGCAATTAAGGAAAAAAATTCGTTTATTTTATTTCGTAGGCTACGAGCATTTAAGGATAGAACCTTCAAATTGCTTGCAATTACGACACCTTCGCGAGCGCGGGGAAACTTGTAGAATTTACGCTGGGACCGTTCGAGTTACGGCAGCCTGAAAAGAAGAGACAGTATTATGAAATAGTCTTCCTAAACGCGCAGCTCCTACGTCATTAAGATGAAGTCCATCTTCGAGGAACAAGTCCCTCCTGCCGTAGAAACTGTTCCAAAAATTCGCATAATGCACTCCTTCCTGTTGGCAAAGAGACTTTAGGTTATTGTTAATATAGGTCGCCTTGCTGTAGAAATCGTTACGTTGGATAATTCGAGGAAGTATACCTGTTAAGACAATCTTATTAGTTTTCTCCTTTAGTCGCTCTATTAAGTCCCTGTACCTAGCCAGCAGTTCTTCCGATCTAGAATTTAAAACGTTATTAGTACCGACATGAATAACATACGTTGTGTCCTCGGCGGTACCGTCTGTAAAATGGTCAACACTATTAGTTATATCCTCCACCCTTGCACCAGGGTAGCAGTAACGGCGCCTACGACGAGGGTTTCTCCCACAGAATTCCTCGAGCTGCCCTCGAACAATGGAATCGCCAACGAGTCGTATTTCCGGTTCATCAGCATCTTCGAAACCTAAAACAGAAAACTTATTGCTTGTTATTACTGGTAGACAAGTCTTTGCTTTTCGCAATGGGGCTCCATTTCGCACTCGAACGAAGGGTTGGGAACTAGGGGAAGAGAGAGGGCTATTAATACTATTTATATTATTAGTAGAAACTGAGGCATGAGGGGTCGTAACTGGAGTCTCAAGGGAATCCAATTTTGCCGTCAGAAGCATCACGCTTTCTTGAAGCCTCACCCTGGCCTCCCTCTCACGGTCTAATTCGTTCCTCAGGACTTCCATGCTTGAGCACCACCTGCAAACTAATTGTTCATTATTAGCCATTGTGAACGCGTAAGCGGCAAATTTCCCTTCACAGCGACTGCAAGTACTTGACGGGGGTGCCATGCTTTTAATTAGTTAAAAAAAAAAAAAAAAAAACGAGCGTTTGGAAATTAATAAATTACAACGTAGGTCTACCGCGTGCTTATTGTGCCGTCACCTGCGAAAACCCGCAAAATTGTTCTTGAAACGCAGAAACATGTTCTTGTAACACAATTTTATGCTAAATGAATATATAATTAAGCTACCGACGAAAGAAATGTTAAAGAAAAAGTATTAAATGAAACTTATCTGGTCTGTTTACTGACTTAATCCTTTTTTTCCCACGGTAGGTGACCTTTTGGAGGTCAGGTAGTGTGTGAAGGAAAAATGAACCTTAAGAAACACGTTTCTGATAGATTTGAAAAACAACAAAGGCAAACCAAGGGAATTTCAACCTATGACTGCACGTTTCTGATTGATTTGAAAAACAAACAAGGAAGTAGCCTTGGTTTGATCAAATAATATAGTACTGAATAACGTCAATAAATGAAATATATTCGTTAATGAATGATTAGTAGCACGAAGTAATTTAGTTAAGAATGCACGGAACACTTTTTTTTTTTAAAACACTTCAACGAAAACCACTTATTCAATTGATAACAGGACACTCGATAAAACACGTCTGTTCACAATAACCAGACTAGAGGTCATAGTATGAAATTATTTAAGCCAAGATGCAGAACAAATTTAAGAAAACATAGTTTTACAAACAGAGTAATTAAGTTTTGGAACAGTCTGACAGAAGAAGTGGTGACTTCAGATACATTTGATTCTTTCAAAAGAAGGTTGGATAGTTTGATGTCTGCAAGGGACATCTGGTGATAGTGTTTAAGCCCATTTTTATTGCATGAATGGTACTAGTTTATTTCATATATATTATGTGCATTTAGGTGATAGATCCCACAGCTCAACACAAGTGTTGTGGGATATAGGGAGGCAGCATCTTGGGTTAGGGGATACTCTCTGTCCTTACACACCACATTTAAAGAGATTCCTCTGCCGAGCGGTGCCCCCTATAATACTGTGAGGTATTGAAAAACTCATGATCTTCACTTGCCCCACAAACACCTTTAAATGGGAGACCCAAAATGGGTGCATACACATTTTTACATTACTGTACAGTCTTTACAGCCACACCTACACTTTTCCTCCTAAGTATATATAAGTTATATTGTAATGTATATGGTTGTAAATTGTGACTTGGTCCGCAGTTGATATGGACCGTGACTTATTTTTGGTTGGCAAGGTACTGATATTGATGGGTACCGTAATGAAATTGACTGGATTCTTTGGATCTGATATATTTGCATGTCAGTTATAAATAGATATAGACAAAGGTGGGCACCCGGGCCTCAAAAAGGACCGACGGTCCCGGTCCTTGCCTCAAACTGGACCGACGGTCCCGGTCACGGTCCTTTCTGAAGATAGGACCTAGGAACGACTCGGTCCTCGGTCTTTATATATAAGTGAAAAATTTGATTAAAATGAAAAATGAAATTAAAGACACCGGAAACCTTTAATTTTATTAACGTAAATTATAATTAATACACTACATAAATGATGAAAAAAAGTTATTAAGTTAAATGCTTGAGTTTCCCTTCAAGAAGACTAGCATTTCAAAATGGCTGTCACTGAGCCCTGACCTTTTCGGCTTGAGGACGTCCTTCCCCAAAGAGAAGAGCCTCTTCACGGCGGCACTAGATGGGATAGGCGTGTTAAACTTGATGAACACAGCAAGCACTTGTACTCCAGGTTCTGCTCACCCTTGGGGCCCAGGTATTTAAAGTATTTGTCCAGGTACGGCCAGGGATTGCCGGGTTCAGTTCTTCCGCTAGGAGCTCCAGTTGCTTGACTTGAAGTTGAAGCACTAACATCAGTAGATTCTTCGTCTCCTCCAGGTGTTGAAACAAGTTTCAGTTCAGTCTCAGTCTCTTTCTGAGTCTTCTGGAGGAAACGATCCATCTTCTTTAGAACTTCAAATAATCACTAAACACACTAAAAAAGACCGTCCGGACCGGACCGTCCGGAATTGCTAAAAAATGGACCGTCGCTCCTCATTTCGGTCCTCACTGAGAAAAGGACCGACTTTCCTCACGGTCATTAAAAAGGACCGAGTTCCTGGAGTTCGGTCCTTTTGGAACTCGGTCCTGCCCACCTTTGGATATAGAGTGTAACATATTTGTGGATAGTAGCCTATTATGACTTTGATCCTCTGGATCCAGAGATTCTATCTTTAGTTTTAAATTGATAATTAATTAGTTTTAAATTGATAATTAATTAGTTTTGTAAAAATTGGTTGTTGCCAATGTACAGGCAGTTTTTGCATAGTGGAGCCAGCTCGATGGGCCGAAGTGGCCCCTAGTGTGCCCACTATAAAAATTTCTTATGTTGTAGGACTCCAATCTTTATTATTTAAGAAAGAAATACCATGAATATTTTTAAAGTATGTAGAAAGTTCATTTAATATTGTTAATGCATTCATTCAATATTGTTTTCTTTCGATATTCATTTAATTCAGTGGCATAGCGTGGTCTTTTATTAGGGGGGGCAAATGTGTCATAAATTTCTGACTGGACAAATTTGGCACCTTTTCCGTGACTAATATATGTTTTTCAAGCCACTACGTCACAGACTTAGCTATGCTATAATATAATGTATTATATATATATATATATATATATATATATATATATATATATATCTCTTTATTGCCAAAAAAATTTTACAACCGGTTCTAGATTTCCGACTGGACCAGATATTTTCCCGATCACGGGTGGCAGTCGCCTACTCAGCCCCCTCCCCCAAGCTACGCCACTGATTTAATTGTTACATTTTCAAGTACAGGCATAGTCTAATACAGTGTTGGGCACTAAAGCGTTAATCCGATAACAGTTAATTAACGAAGTTAACTTTTTTTAACGGACTATTAACGGAAGTTAATTTCCATTTATCGTTATCGGACCAGTTAACTTCCGATAACTCGATATTTAGTCTGTTAAAGTCCGTTAACACGTTAACTCCACTGGCTGCGCAGGTTCGACAGCGACCAAACTGTCTCTGTCAGGGCCGCCATGGAGGACGAGGTCGAGAGAGCACTGAGGAACCGGAACGTTGACAGCACCACCAGCTCTAGCGACAGCAGCATGCTTGACGACCTCTTCGCTGGGTGGACGGCCGGTGGCTCAAGTACCAGTGTCAAGCAGAAGGCCAAGAGACTTGTCAACACTTGGCTGGACACTGATGGGAAGGTAGACATGGCCGACTCTGACTTCATGGGGGAGCAGATCTTCATCAACCTCTTCCTGAAGTACAATACGCCAATTCCGTCCTCTGCCACAGTGGAACGGCTCTTCTCTCTCGGCAAGAACATCCTGAGGCCCAAGAGGTCAAGACTGGCAGTTGGGCCTAACTTTGAAAAGTTGGTCTTTCTGAAGGGCAACCAGCACATTGTGTCATAGTCTTTAATAAATGTGCCTAAAATTTAATTTTACCTTTCAGTTCCCGCCATAATAATTCTCTGGTAAATTAAAATTTAGTTAATGGTTAGTGGTTACAAGGGTTTCAAAACATGTAATCAGTACATTTTTTATTAAAAATAAAAAAAAAGTTATTAAGCAAAAAGTTGCAAAACTTGATAAAAATACAGTTAAATACCTATTTATTGTTGGATTTTGCATAAATAAACATTTTCTATGGGTTTTAAAGCTTTTTTCCTTGATTTTTTTAAATGTTAGTAAAGAAATAGTTATCGTTAACAGATTATCGTTAACTTCCGTTAACTTTGTAGTAAAATTATCGGATTATCGTTATCGGAGTTAAAAATTGGGGTTAACGGATTATCGTTATCGAAGTTAACTTTTTGGTTAACGGTGCCCACCAGTGGTCTAATATATTACCAAGTATCCTCATATCGTTCATGAGCTGTCATACTAATCCTACTGACTATCCAAAACTCTTTAACTACTCCACTTCCAAAGTGGAATACATTTTATCCCACTTTCCTTTTGCTGAAATTTCCATTTTAGGAGATTTCATTGTTGACCACTACTTTTCATTTTCCCCACATTTCACTAACATCCCTTGTTACATTACATTACATTTCATTTGGAAAAAATGAAGCCACTGGGGCCTATCAAGGTTATTCAAGTCATGAGCCAATAATAAAAGAATCCTGCAAAACATTAATCTCAAGTCAACTAACTAATGTACAACTATTTACTACTATCAAAGTAGCTTACAAACTCAACCTATATACAGTATTTACAATCTGCAAAATATCTCCCTCATTCATGAAAGAGTCTAAATTTTCCTTAAAATTAACTAATGAGCTACTGTGATCTAGCTTACAACGTTTCTATCCTGAATGACCAAGAGCGAATTGTACAGCACCCAACTCGTATCCCTGATCGCCTTGTAGATAAGTTCCACATTCTGGAATTATTTCTCACTTCTCATCCTTCTTCTTATTCTGTTAAACTTTTTTCTCCGTTAAGCTCCTCCAACCACAATTTTATCTGATCTGTTTCCTGTCATATCGCTCCAGTTCAGCCTTTGGATCTTCCCAAGAGGAGACGTATCCTCTGATTTCCCATAGAATGATTACTGCTTCAGTGGCCGGGGCCATCCAAGTACGCTGAGCGTATCACGAAAGTGATTCTCCCGGGCATGGAGGCATACATTCCATATTCTACAGTATTCCTACTATCAATGCAAAAAAAAACTTCGTTTAACTTTGCTTGTTCTTATAATATCTGCAACAGAGAAGAGGCTTTCAGAAGGTACCGTCGCCATTGAACTCCTAATTCTCACTCCGCTTGTATTTCTGCCCGGAATCATACAAAATCTGTTTTCGAGCACCAAAAATTCCTTCATCAGACAAAAATGTAAAAACCTATCCAATTCTAATTCTTTTCGCTCTTTCTGGTGTCTAGCCAAGAACCTCTCCAACAACTTTACTTCCTCTTCTTTCCCTCGTTTTTTCCATTCCAACGGCTCAGTTACCGTCTCTTCTCCTAATAAAGCTGAACACTTCGCTCAAAATTTCGCTTCCAACTCAACCCTGGACGATTCCTGTGCTGTTCCTCCATCTTCTCCTCCCTCTGACTTAATTATGTCTGAAATTAGAATCCCCTCCAAAGATGTTTCTCCTGCCCTATCTGGGATCAACTCTAACTACCCCATTGCGGTTCACACACCAAGGGCGGATCTAGGCATTTCAGTAAGGGGGGGGGGGTTCCAAAGAAAAAAGGGGACCCCTAAAATAAAAAGAGCACAGTACTAAAATTTTTTTCTCAAAACAGACCACCAATGAGCTAACGTAAAATCAAGTGTATTGTTTTATTAGATTTAGATCAGTGTCATTCAAATAAGATACTAAATAGAAATATAATGTTGGGTACAACAATTAACATAAATTTTTTCAAGCAATTACAAATGTCTTCCATTTAAAAGAACTATTAGAATAAGATGGAGATAAAAATAGTGATATGGCTGCACCAGTACTAAGAGTACCTATGAAAACCATTACAAGCACAAATTTGGAAGTACAATGTATACGGATAAAGACTCAAAATAGAATCTGAATAAAATAAAATAACCATGATCTATTTACAAAAACAAAATTTGTTTTCAGAGGCATTCACATCATCCGAGTAGGGTGCTTGTAAGAAACTGAGGGGGAGGGGGGTTCAGACGTCGCCGACCGCCTCCCCCACTAGAACCGCCCTTGCACATTCTCAATGCTCGAAAGAAAAGGCCAAAAATAATTTTGTTTTTATTGAGGAAAGGAAGTCAATGGTTTTTATTTTTTTATTTGCGGTAACTGCAAATTTATATATATGTATTATGATATGATAATACAGTACTGTACTGTATTGGAACCGGGACTACAGTATTTACTTAAAAATAGTGTCCCATTTTAAAATAGTTTTCTTTTACTGAATCGAGTTTTAAAAGAAAACGTATTTAGATAAACTAATATAAAATCAAATATCACGCTTTAATTTTGAATATTAAAATTCTTTTCTCGTTAACGAAAATATATATATATATATATATATATATATTATATATATATAGGCCTACACACAGTGTATATATATATATATATATATATAGGCCTACACACAGTGTATATATATATATATATAGGCCTACACACAGTGTATTATATATATATATATATGAAAAGAAGGATCAACACAACGGCAAACATTTTCATTTATTGTACATCAGACGTTTCGACAAATCTTTTGTCATCATCAGTGAGTTAAGTCTTAAAACCTTAAAACAAAATTGAAAAGTGAAAGTTACATCAATACAATATTAAGACCATTAAAATTAAAACCTTAAAGCAAATGAAATTGCATCAATACAAAATTAAAACATTTAAATTCATCACTATAAAAACTAAAATTAAATTAAATTTCATCACTATAAAAACTAAAATTAAATACCTCAATAGGTAAATACACAATGTTTTCATCCCCTCCATACTTGGCAAAGTCTAAGAGACCACTAGGTGGTCAGGGGATTAGAAAGGGTATATCTGTGAAACACGGTTGGTTGTCAAAGAGTCTTAATTTGTAGGATGAGCTATTATTATTAAGGGAGGGTTTGTTTCTATAGATGTACAAAGATTCTAAAATTCGGAGTTCTGTAAGGTTATTGGATCTAGTTAAAATTTCAAACTGAGTTTTGTGAAGGGGATGGTCGTTTCATTACTGTGGTTTCTAATTGCGGATTGTGGAGGGCTACTGAGGGGACGGTTGGTACGGGACTGACAAGCCCAAATGTGAGAAAGGCGCCCTCCAGTTGGAGTTGAGTGCTGCCAATATACGCAGCCTTACAGCTGTCGCACGTGTATTTGTAAACAACATTGGGGCATACAGTTTTGGGGAATTCATCTTTGAACTTTAAAAAATTTTAATTTTGTATTGATGCAATTTTCATTTTGCTTTAAGGTTTTAATTTTAATGGTCTTAATATTGTATTGATGTAACTTTCACTTTTCAATTTTGTTTTAAGGTTTTAAGACTTAACTCACTGATGATGACAAAAGATTTGTCGAAACGTCTGATGTACAAATAAATGAAAATGTTTGCCGTTGTGTTGATCCTTCTTTTCATCTGTAAGCTCCGGTTCCCTAAGGAGAAGTCAATAGCTTTGATATATATATATATATATACACATTTCAACTGCAAACAACACATAGTATAATTAACGTAAAGAACGACGCTTGTATAGAAGAACGTCCCGCGCAAGATGAGGAGGGAGAACGAACAAATGAAAAAATGAGGTAACCACCCAGGAATCGAACCTGGGATCGGTGCTGGTTAAGTGTGCGGTCTACCTACGATTGGTAGGTTTAATCATGATATTTTCGTTAAAACTAACGAAAATATCATGACTAAACCTAACCAATCGTCAAGGGCGATTGACAATGGGATGTAAACAAACAATTAGTAAACAAGATAAGAAGCTATAATTAAAAGGTAGACCGCCGAATCGTAGGTAGACCGCACACTTAACCAGCACCCCGGGATCTTCCGATTGCCGGTCAGATATATGCAATAAAATCACAACACGTGATCTTTTTAATAAGCAAAGAATCAAAAGGAAAAGGAACACGAAGTCCGAGCGCTTTCGTGACATAATCACACCTTCAGGGACAAGAAAGAAATAGAGAGAATTTACAATGTAAATGAGTTAAATACACAAGCAAAAAAAATTCCCTAATGGGCAACTCAATTTAAATACCCTAAAACAATCTAAAACTCCCCAATAGATAACTTAATCTAAAGTCTACTAAATTACTGAATAATAAAAAAAAACTATATAAAGGAAATTAGACAATTAACACGTACACAAAAAATGATAACAGTTATTAGAATATAGTGTTCAATTAAAACAGGCAAATAAGAGGCAAGAATCTGAGGAAAACGAAAGACATGGTGCAATCGTCGGACACGTGCTACTTCCAGAACATTCCGTTACTTATTGCTATTGGGGAAGCAAAAAAAATTCCCCAATTTAGGCAACTCAATCTAAAAACATTTTCCCAATGGATAACCTACTCTAAAGTCTACTAAACTATCGAGTACATAAAGACTATATAAAAAAGAAATAATACAATTAGAATGTACAGTTGTACACATAAAAATGTTAACAGCTGTAAATAATATTTATTTAATTAGAGTAAACAGTGGCAAGAATGCGGTCAAAATACTCCACCACCTTTCTAACAATGTACTCGTCTAATTTGTAAAGCCCAGGACTAATATTAAGAACATAATCAGCATTATTCAAGAATAATGCTGATTATGTTCTTAATATTAGTCCTGGGCTTTACAAATTAGACTCCAATAATAATAGGGAACTCCAATAATACTTGGGTATATTAAGTCAAACTCGAATTTGTAACTAACTAATTCAACATGTGTTTGTTACTTTGTACTTAATGTGTTCGACCGATTAAATTACTTTACACAACACTGAGAGTTTGTAATATAAGACAGCTATCTACAGTATAATGCAAGCTTTAAACTAATTTTTAAAGAGTAATGATTGGTGCACCTATTCATGTAAACCAGCGGTTCTCAAACGTTTTTTTCTTCTGTACCCTTGAATTCTTTCACAGGATTTTCTGGATTTTCGAGAGAAAGAGAGGATTTTTACTTTCTTTACGACCGTGTGACTTGTGGCCATTTGTTAATCGTATATAAAATTAAAAGGGTTATATTTTTAGGACTCCTTCGCGTACCCCCTAAGATTCCCTCGCATATCCCTGGGCAGAGCATTTTTTAAACTTTTCCCTCTGGGCGACAAAGGCAGATCGGGAAGTGGGGGGGTGGGGAGTTTAAGGATACTATGGCCACCATCATCGTGTGGTCTGAAATAACACTAGTATTATCTATATATAAATATTCAATGTAAATTTCATATTTACATTTAGGATAAACAGTTCTAATTGTGGCATATGTGCATGTGTTATATGTATTTATATGGCTTCCAAGACAATGCTCCCAAGACAATTCCCAAGACAATTCTATTTTTAAAAATTTTGAAAATTCCTTCTCGCCCAGTACCCTAAAATTTCATTTACTGGGCGACAAATTTTCTTCACTGGGTGACACTCATATCGCCCACTCACTAGGTTAAAAAATGCTCTGCCCCTGGGGGTACGCCGTACTCCAGTTTGAGAACCACTGATGTAAATGATGAACTGACCTAAAGAAGAAAAACACGCATGCGCACTGCGCAGGCAAATCAAATCTCAAAAATACCTCAGAAGCTGTTTTAAATTCACAGCAAAGATATGGATGAAGAAATACCATGTAATAAATATTCAGAAATACTTCTAATACATTATAAATGCAAAAAACTTCACTTTTTTCTACGTGAAGGTCAAAATATGAAAATAAAAACCCACTCTAATAGACAGAGTTTATTTCCACGACAGTTTCGACGCCCACTGACATCCTCCTCGGGTGGAGGTCTGTATTCGTGTTTCTGTATCCACCGAGGAGGATGCCAGTGGGCGTCGAAACTGTCGTGGAAATAAACTCTGTCTATTAGAGTGGGTTTTTATTTTCATATTCTAATACATTCTTTTAAACGTTATCATTATTTTTGTCTTATGTTAGGCAGCTAAAGAGTAATACATATTTATAATTACATTTAATTGCAAAACATAAGCATGAAAACGTGTTTACAGTTATATATTTTAATATTTTAATTAGAATCTCAGTTTTATAATATACTATCGTATGCACAGTATGCATTACGGAAGTTATGGGATTTATAGGTCATATTTCTTTGAAAAAATCCCTATGGTTTTCATCGTTAAAAACGTTACGCCTAAGTGACGCCATTAAGAGGAAGAAAAAAAACAAACAAAAAGTTACGAAATTGTTACGGAACCAAATGACGGATAAGGACTTTACTTTTTACAACAGAAAGTTACGAAACGAAATAGTAGAAATGAGTTTTATTTTTTAATGATAAAAAAAGTTACGTTAGTGTTAAATACTTTGTTAAGTGTTACAAAAGAACACGTTTAAATGTACAAACTGATGTGCAGCTTACATGTGGAATGTTTTAGAAATGCACTCCGAATAGGCAGAAGATCCAGAGAAGCAATAAAGCAAAGTAGTTATGAATAATCATGACTGACAATGTGAATTTTGTTGTGCCAAACTAGATAACAGTAAATAAAGCCATGAGAATAAATGGACAAATTTTCAGGACATTCAAAAGAAGAAACAGAAGATTAATTGTCCTTTTATTGAAAATAATGATTATATTAACTCTTGAATACTGTTCATTACTAACGACCCCATACAGAAAGTGGAAAATTAAGCAGCTAGAAGGAATACAATGAAACGTCACTGCATAACAAAAGAAAATACTACTACTATTACTACTGCTACTACTACTACTACTACTACTAATAATAATAATACTAGAAAGTCGATATCAGCCTATGTCTTTATAAAGGATTTACATTTAATTTCCAATATTGTGAATAGTTTTTTATTTTCAGTACTGAGTTTCTTAATAATAATTCTAGATAAGAATTTGCAGTATGCTAAGAATACTGTCTTCATTTTTTTCATTAGTATAGGGTGTCCATAAATGATTACCCTGATTAAAGCATGATATAACTTTTAAATAAACACTCGTATTCAAACGCAGTTTTAATCATAAGTAGATAAACATACAAAGTTTTCATACATAGTTAATGAACTTAATAAGCTTCCACATGTGCACCCCTAGTGGCACGTAAAATGTCTAAACGGTATTCACACTCACGCCACACATTTTCCAACATTTGTGGGTTAACTGTTGCAATTGCATCCGTAATGCGTTCTCGCAATGTCCTGATATCTGGAACAACTGTTGCATAAACCAAATCTTTAACATGACTCCAGAGAAGGAAATCCAGCGGGGTAATGTCTGGTGATCTTGGGGGCCATGGGATTGGCCCGTCCCTGCCAATCCATCGATTTGGAAATGTTGCGTCGAGAGTTTCACGAACAACATGCGCCCAATGAGGGGGTGCCCCATCTTGTTGGATTAAAACATGAGAGCATACTGTTTTCAGGGTAAACATTTATGGACACCCTGTATAAAAAATGAAGACAGTATTCTTAGCATACTGCAAATTCTTATCTAGAATTATTATTAAGAAACTCAGTACTGAAAATAAAAAACTATTCACAATATTGGAAATTAAATGTAAATCCTTTATAAATAATAATAATAATAACAATAATAATAATAACTCAAAGGACTAGACTGCTGTAAAAGATTAAATAAATTAGACTTATATTCTCTGAAGAGAAGAAGAAGAAGAAGAGAGAGAGAGAGAGAGAGAGAGAGAGAGAGAGACCATCATTTAAACATGGAAAATATTTGAGAGGCAGGACCCGAATTTTAAAATGAACCCAACAACCTTACCTGTTCAAGTGAAAAACAGAGAAGGAAGAACAAGAACTTGCTAAATACCAAACCAATTGGCAAGGCAAAGAAAAATCTTAACCCTTAAAGAGAATAATTTTGTAGTTAGAAGGCCAAGACGATTCATCAAATTCATATCCAAAACAACTCGGTACCAAGGCAAATGTGGGAATGGATTCTTCAAGAAAACCTGCATGATCGAATCAGGAAGATATCAGGTGGATCATTTATGCCTGGATAAGTTAAAGACCGAGTTCGGTTCAAGAAAGTAATACATTCTGACTCTGTACCAGATAACAAATAGAACCGTGATGGATTCAAGCTTGACCTACGCAGGATTTTATATATTGGATTTTATAAATTGGATAGAAGAGTGGTTGCGAGGTAGGAAACAGAGGGTGGTCGTTGATGAAGCTGTCATCTTGGGCTAATGTAGCCAGCGGCGTTCCTCAGAGTTCTGTATTGGGCCCTTGCTTTTTCTTATACTGTATATATTAACGATTTAGATGTCGGCCTAGTCAGTACAGTTTCAAAGTTTGCGGATGACACGAAGTTGAGTGGTAGGGCAATTAATGACGAAGATAGAGGTAAAATCCAGGAAGATCTGAACAAAATCGTTGATTGGTCAATCACATGGCAAATGAGATTTAACGTCGATAAGTGCAAAATTTTACATATAAGTTCGCGTAACGGTAATTTTGTGTATAGTATGTCAGGGAAAGAGTTGGCAAGCGTAGAACAGGAAAAAGATTTAGGAGTTATCGTCACTGGTGATTTAAAAGAGGCGAAACAAAGTACAGCAGCGGTCAATAAGGCGAACAAGGTGCTAGGTTTTGTAGCTAGGAATTTTGAGTACAAATCGCGCTATATTATTGTTCCTCCTTATAAATCATTAGTTAGACCCGATTTGGAGTACGCGATCCAATTTTGGAATCCGCATATGCGCAAAGATATAGATAAAATCGAAAGAGTTCAAAGACGAGCAACTAAGATGATTCCGTCGCTTAGGTCGAAGTGGTACGAGGATAGGCTTAAAGAGTTAAAACTGACTATACTCGAGACAAGGAGGCTAAGGGGTGATCTAATCCAGGTTTTTAAAATTATGAATGGGTTCGATAACGTAAATAGAGATAGCTTTTTCGAAATATCACAATATAATAGAATTATAAATAATTGGTGTAAGTTGATAAGTAGTAGGTTCGAGACAGCAGTTGCCAAAAACTTTTTTACGCATAGAATAGTAAATAGCTGGAATAGTTTGCCGATAGAAGTAATTAATAGCACGTCTATAAACATGTTTAAAAATCGATTAGACGCATATGTTGATAGACTGGGTATAGTTTAAGGTAGTAAAATTAAGGTTTTTGTGGTTCGGAACCCACGTAAAATTGTAGGTCCCCTCCGCCACCACGGAGGACATGCGCAATACACAACTACAACCACAGTTAGGTAGACCAACTATGATTGGATCCTAGGGTCTTTGAGAATCACGACTTCTGACTATTGTATGCCCTGTGGTGTAGTGGTTAGCATATCTGACCGGCAATCGGAAGATCCTGGGTTCGATTCCCGGGCGGGGACTTCATTTTTCATTTGTTCGTTATTTCTCTTCCTCGTGTGCAGAACGCTCCTCAATATTTACGTCGTTTCTATACATTAATATACTGCGTGGTCATTGCAGTTGAATATATATATATCTTGAAGATTGGAAGTATTTCCTAGAAAAGCGTTCTTTCATCAATTAAAATGTTTTTGTTTGTATATCCTTCAATTCAATCGAGACCGCAACGTGACTCTTATCTATGATCTACCTACCTATCTATCTATCTATCTAATCCATGATCTGTAATCTATGATGGACTCAATTACATTTAATAAAGGGATTATTTCCTATTTCAATTTTAATTTTTAAAACATAATTCTGTATTTCTTTTAGTGTCACATTAAATGTGAAGAAGCATTACAAGGTTACGAGAACGTGATTAAAAATTCTCTCTCTCTCTCTCTCTCTCTCTCTCTCTCTCTCTCTTTTCCTACTATCTATACCTACCCCACCTGACCGCGAAGGGTGAAAACTTTTAATTACAACATTTGAAATCGAGATGAAGCGAAAATGCAAATGGAATAACTTGAAGACGTCTCCCTTGAATATGTTTGCTTAATCTCGTCTTGGATTGCCCATCATAATATTTGCTTTACACCGTTTCTACAGAATGACACTCGCACAATTTTAACGACAGATTTTAAAATAATTATACAGATCATATGCTACACAACATTCTATTAACATTCATTATAGTACATTCTTATATATATATATATATATATATATATATATATATATATATATATATATATATACTGCAAACCCACAAGGAAAAAGAAAAACGATCTCAAGGCCTTTCGCGTATTCAGAGCTACACCTCGTCAGGGAATGAAGAGAGAAGGCAAGATGCCCATAAATATATATAACGTAGCGGAAACCAAAACAATTAGCACATACTTAACAAGAGTTAATGAGAGGCAAAAAAAATTTTAACAAGATATTGTCAATTTTATATACATTCCCGCACTGTTATTGAAATTGTTTTTAAAATGGATAAATGCACATTCTAGAATATTTCTTTCTATTATATCTCTGTTTTCAACAAGCGCTTTAGAACTATCCCACTTGATGCTATGATTACATCTATACATATGGTTAAACAAAGCATTGGAATTATTAGCTATTCTACACGCATATTTATGCTGTTTTACCCTAATATCTAACGTTTTACCCGTTTGGCCTGTATATACTGAGTTCCATTGTGTACATCCGATCGAATACACAACCAACAACATTATCCGGGCTATTCTTTATTAGGCGTGATTCAACAGTATTATTATACTTAAAGACTACAATAATGCCAATTGCTTTAAGTCGGAAGATATTGAAAATTAACATGGTAAGGTAGGCTAAGGATATTTTTACGCTCAAATTCCTTTACAATTACATTATTATAATACCTATTCTTGGCTTTCCTAAGACAATTATCTAAAAATGAAATAGGATAACATAATTTAGTACCAATATTCATGATATTGCATAACTCAGAATCTAAAAATTCAGGACTGACAACTCTCAATGCTCTAAGAAACATAGCAGAGAAAATAGAGGAATTAATCGAGGGATTATGGTCAGAATAAAAGTGCACATAACAGTTATTATTAGTAGGCTTGCGATAGACTTCAAATTTGAACTGATTAGAGCATCTCCAAATTTTTAGAGCCAGAAAAGATAGGCTTCCATCATTTTCTTTTTCAACTGTGAACTTAATAGATGGGACTAAATT
Source organism: Bathynomus jamesi (assembly GCA_023014485.1). Taxonomy (NCBI): domain Eukaryota; kingdom Metazoa; phylum Arthropoda; class Malacostraca; order Isopoda; family Cirolanidae; genus Bathynomus; species Bathynomus jamesi. The sequence goes on from JAJOZX010001631.1 coordinate 697,527, forward strand.
GTTGAGCCTACCAAGAAATAAGTCAACATCCAAATGTTAGCCGTTAGTTGGCTCTATTTCTAAGTCACATATTGTAAATAGCATGGATCTTATTGACAAACTGAAGTTTCCTAATGACCCTAATTTCAAAATGGTAAGCTTTGATGTATGCTCGTTATTCACAAAAGTCCCTGTTGATGACTAGTGGTGGGCACCGTTAACCAAAAAGTTAACTTCGATAACGATAATCCGTTAACCCCAATTTTTAACTCCGATAACGATAATCCGATAATTTTACTACAAAGTTAACGGAAGTTAACGATAATCCGTTAACGATAACTATTTCTTTACTAACATTTAAAAAAATCAAGGAAAAAAGCTTTAAAACCCATAGAAAATGTTTATTTATGCAAAATCCAACAATAAATAGGTATTTAACTGTATTTTTATCAAGTTTTGCAACTTTTTTGCTTAATAACTTTTTTTTTAATTTTTAATAAAAAATTTACTGATTACATGTTTTGAAACCTTGTAACCACTAACCATTAACTAAATTTTAATTTACCAGAGAATTATTATGGCGGGAACTGAAAGGTAAAATTAAATTTTAGGCACATTTATTAAAGACTATGACACAATGTGCTGGTTGCTCTTCAGAAAGACCAACTTCTCAAAGTTAGGCCCAACTGCCAGTCTTGACCTCTTGGGCCTCAGGATGTCCTTGCCGAGAGAAGAGCCGTTCCACTGCGGTAGAGGACGGAATTGGCAGACTGAAGTTATGGCGGTTTGAATTCATTCGCGGAGCGGTGATCTTCCGTGAATGACTCCTCGCAGTTAACGTGTTAACGGACTTTAACAGACTAAATATCGAGTTATCGGAAGTTAACTGGTCCGATAACGATAAATGAAATTAACTTCCGTTAATAGTCCGTTAAAAAAAGTTAACTTCGTTAATTAACTGTTATCGGATTAACGCTTTAGTGCCCAACACTGTTGATGACCTACTTGATTTTTTAAAGGATAAGATCTCTGAATATTCTTTCCCTGTTTAACACAACACTCTTATTGAGTTAATTAAGCTTTGTGTCAAAGATTGTAAGTTTCAGTTTGAAAATAAGTTTTATGCTATGTCGTTTGGATTGGCGATGGGAAATCCTCTTTCACCGATACTAGCTAATTTATATATGGAATTTTTTGAAAGTAGAATTTTGCCTACGATTGTTAATTTTAACCTGGTTTGGTACAGGTATAACTGGTATATAGATGATATTTTATGCCTTTGGCCTAATAATTTGGATGTTGACTTATTTCTTGGTAAGCTCAACAATTTAGTCCCATCTAATAAATTCACAATTGAAAAAGAAAATGATGGAAGCCTATCTTTTCTGGATCTAAAAATTTGGAGATGCTCTAATCCAGGGGCCTTCAACCTGGGCGGTAGCGCCCACTAGTGGGCGAATTGTGATTTTAGGTGGGCGGCAGAAAATTTTCACGAAAACTGTAATTAGATTCACTTAAGGGTGTGGTAAATATGAAAATTTAGACTTCAAAAGACCGATCTAAATCGACGAAAAATATAGTTAACACTAAGATCACACACACGTACGCACGCACAAACACAATCGTTTTCTTCTACAATCTACAGCTATTCTACAATAAAAGAAAATTGAATTGATTGTTATCAATCAAAGATGATCTCACAGATAGTGACTTGGAAAAATATAGTAGTCATCTTGATGCACTAAAAATTGACACGGAAAATCGCATTCAAGACATTATCAACCTTAAAGTCGATGCGTGGATGGAGACTCCTTTTATTATAAACGTATGTGATGTTGAGGTTACCTGTCAAGAGGAATTATTGCAATTAAAATATGACGCTGAGTGCAAAGCAAATTTCAAAGAAGGTGGATACCTACAACTTTGGCAGAAAAAAAAATACCCAAGCTGTATCCACATTTATAGAATAAGATTTCCACTCTACTAGTAGCTTTCCCTACCTCATATCTGGTTGAATCAGGATTCAGTGTAGTGAACCACATTCTTACCAAAGAAAGAAATCGTTTGAATATAGCAGAGAGAGGAGATCTTCGTTTGTTTCTTACTAAAATAAAACCCAACTTAAAGTTTTAATTAGCAAGCATCAACCACAAGGCTCTCATTAAAGGTAATTAAACATTTATTTTCTTTTTCCTTTTATTAATTATGATGATTATTTTTTTTGCCCTAAGGTGGGCGATAAGTTTTTTAATTCTCAAAAAATCAAAAAAGTGGGCGGTAAGCTAAAAAAGGTTGAAGGCCCCTGCAGTCTAATCAGTTCAAATTTGAAGTCTATCGCAAGCCTACTAATAATAACTCTATGTGCATTTTTATTCTGACCATCATCCCTCGATTAAATCCTCTATTTTCTCTGCTATGTTTCTTAGACCATTGAGAGTTGTCAGTCCTGAATTTTTAGCTTCTGAGTTATGCAATATCATGAATATTGGTACTAAATTATGTTATCCTATTTCATTTTTAGATAATTGTCTTAGGAAAGCCAAGAATAGGTATTATAATAATGTAATTGTAAAGGAATTTGAGCGTAAAAATATCCTTAGCCTACCTTACCATGTTAATTTTCAATATCTTCTGACTTTACTTAAGCAATTGGCATCAATGTAGTCTTTAAGTATAATAATACTGTTAAATACACCTAATAAAGAATAGCCTGGATAATGTTGTTGGTTGTGTGTATTCGATCGGATGTACACAATGTAACTCAGTATATATAGGCCAAACGGTAAAACGTTAGATATTAGGGTAAAACAGCATAAATATGCGTGTAGAACAGTTAATAATTCCAATGCTTAAATAATCAAATAATGTATTTGAAGTTATTAGACAAAAATTATTTTGTATTTTAGGATGTAACGTCACCAACTGTAAATAAAATTACTTGGCTTATTTGTCGAGTATCATGATTATTGATACAACCGATGATTTATAAAAATATTCAATTTATAAAAATATTAAATTTTGATCCTTTAGATTCTCTAAACTCTGACGTTCTTGATAAGATTCAGATAAAGAAGATGATTAGTTATTAACACATTGAAACCAAATAAAGCTGCTGGTCCCAATAATAGTTATGTAAGGATTCTCAAAGAAGGGGAGGATGGCTCAGCTGAGGCACTATTTTGTTTGTTACTGGTACATCTATTGATTATGCAGAAATACCTGAAGATTGAAAAAGCAAATGTTGTACCCATTTACCAAAAAGGGTAGTAATGAGGCAGTAGGAAATCAGTTTAACATCATTTAACATCATTGGTTAGAAAGATACTAGAATTATAAAGAATATTATTAAAGAGCACTTATCTCATTTCAAGTTCCCACATGGATTTAGATTAGGGAGGTCTTGTTTGTCTAATCTCTTAGACTTTTTAGAGTTTGTAACTGAACAGTAGATAATGGAAAATGATGTTACTGATGTACTGATGTATCGGTATCGGTCAAAGTATCGGCAAAATTGAAGTATCGGTATCGGCAAAATTTTGGTATCGGTACATCACTAAAATATATATATATATATATATACATATATATATATATAATATATACACACACACACAGTATTACACGAGGAGTGTTTGGAGAGTTTCCGGATAATTTTCTTTAAAAATAAACTACCGCTAGAAAAACTGTAACTTGAATGAAGAGAACAACAATATCTCCTTTACATCTTAAAGTATTCACCATTGGCATCGTCGCACTTCTGCCATCTGGCGGTCAGCGAGTGCATCACCGTTGGTAGAAGTTCGCGTTCAGCTGACGAAGACATGTTCTAATGATATTTACAGTTATTCATCTAAGGTAACGTGCACTACTCGAAGTTGGTCTTTCAGGGGAACGAAGAGATGATAGTTTGAGGGACCAAGATCCGGGCTGTACGATGGATGGGTAACAAATGTCTACGGGAATCTCGCAAGAAGTTCGGATGTGTCGAAAGCCGTGTGTGGGCGAAGATCATGGTGACCACAAAGGGTCTCTGCTCTTGGATTTTCTAGAGCTGAACATCCCTCTGAATAACAACAGGTATTGTAAGTTACTACAGAAATTAAGAATTGCCATCCGGTGGAAGAAACCACAACTGAGGGACCAGAACGTTTGCCTTCTTCACGATAACTCTCGCCCACACATGGCTTTCGCCACATCTCAACTTCTTACAAACTTCCAGTGGACACTTGTTACACTACATCCTACAGCCTGAACCATGCTCCCTTAGACTATCATCTCTTCGGCCCCTTATAAGACCACCCTCGAGGAGTGCACTTTACTTCAGAAGAAGAACTTCAAATGTCTCTAGAATATGTCTTCGATAAAAAGAGGATAATGGAGGATAGAGGAGGATAAAAGGGTATCAGGACAATATCCCCCCCGAAGACAATATCCCCCAGAGGACAATATCCCCTGCGGACAATATCCCCCGAATATATATATATATATATATATATATATATATATATATATATATATATATATACACACACACACACACCTTTAGGTTAGGTTAGGTTAGGTTAGATAAAAAGTTTGCACTCAACATGAGAATGATAGCAGCCTTGTCCCTTGTCCCGCCTGACAATATTGTTGCAACATTTGAAGAATTATATGAAATCCTGACCCCAGACATTCATTCAGTAGTTGATTATTTGAAGAGACACACATTGGAAGACCACATTGTCGAGGACGTCGAAAACCAGTGTTTGATATAGATATGTGGAATATGTATGATAGAGCAAAAGAGGGATTGCCAAAAACCAACAATTCTCTTGAAGGATGGCATAGGAGCTTTACGTCCAATGCTTCATGCGCTCATCCAAACATTTGGAAGTTTATTTCATTTATTCAAAGCGAACAATCACTGCAACAAGTTCATATTATTCAGAGAGCAGCAGGTCATGCTACACAACCCAGAAGAAAAAATATCAAGACTCTGCAGCCAGGCTTTTGACAGTGATCCGAGGGTATGAAAATAGAGAGAGTTTAGGTTATTTGCGCGGTATTGCATATAACCTAAGTTTTTAATGTTTTTACATTTTAATCTAACAAATGGTCAAACTTATCTTTCCCACTGCGACATTGACTTTAAATTGTCCTCGGGGGATATTGTTTCCGGGAGGGATATTGTCCTCGAGGCGGATAAAAGAGGTATTTCTGCACTCTTCCTTCGAGTTACATCTCACTCCACCCGGTAGTTTATTTAAAATAAAATATTTCCGGAAATTATCTTGACACCCTCGTATATTCGCTAAGTAGAACGACTGCATTTCTCTGAGAGAGCTCTAAGCATATACCTTCATCACCACATGCAACCACAGTTGGTGACTTTTGAGGCTCAAAACAAGTTCATTATCCGTAAAAGCGAGTAAAGAATTCAAGAAAGTAATTAGTCTTTATTTCAAATATACATGAACCTACGGTATGTATGTACATAAAACAAACATTAGCAGTTATATCGTGTTCTGCCAAGTTTTGTAAGGGGCGTCATTTAGCGGGCGATCTGGACTTTGTCCATCACTAACCTATAGCGAAATACAATTTTATTTGCAATTTTTTTCATCATTCTTCTACATTAGTTAGGTCGGTTTGAGGGTCAGGGTTAAACTTTTATTAACATTAAAGCATCAGGCAATGCCCACTGACCATTACTCACTTTGCACACATTTTTTTTACATTATGAATTAAGACAATTGTTCAGATAATTCACAAAAAATTCACCTTCCTAAATTTAACCTTTTTGTCAGTTGCTTCTCAAAGTCTAGGACAAGATTTTCGAAATTAAATTCAAGGACCGAGTCTATACTCGTAAAAAAATAGATAAATTGATAACGATCCTTTCGTAAATGGACATTCGGAATATTGAAAATTTAAAGACTTTGAGGAATTAAAACTTGCAGAAAAAATGTCAACAAACAAGAACTCATTCTCTCATCTCGTATTCCGTATTCAGATAAAAACAAGAAAACTCAATGGACAAAATTTGCCGAATTTCAAAACTGTTGATAAGTTTTAGCGGACACTCAAAATTATTATTTTTTTTTATTTGATACAAAAATAAAAGAAAGAAATGAGTAAATAAGAGAAGTAAAATAACAAAATAAAGAGTAAAAACCGTTTTTTGATGATAAACGATAAAAAAAATAAATTTATATACAGGGTGACTAAAAAAATGTTAACACTTATATGGGGTTTTATTTTTTATTTCAAATTTATTTGTAAACGTTTTCTTTGATGCAAACAGTGCTTCATACAGTCTCTACTTGATGTTCACGGATATCTATGCATGTATGAAAGCGGTCAAACGTTGTTTCTAGAGCACTAAGGCACATCTCTGGTGGTATTGATTGGATGACATCTGTAATTTTTTCCCATATAAGTTTAACATTTTTTGAATCACCCTGTATAGTTATATATTCACTACGATTCACTTTCTGTTGAATCTATTAATTAAACAATGTTAATTCCAAAATCCTTTTATTTTGTTGAGAACCGATAAATTTCGTGAACTTGCCTTCCTACAGTGAGACATTAGCTACACGAACAAACTTCTCAAACTTCCCTCTAGTATATATATATATATATATATATATTATATATATATATATATATATATATATATATATATATATATATAAAGCCAGTGAGAGAAAGATGTATGTCTTTACAACTCAAGGATTAGAGCGTTGTTTTACTGGTATATAAAAAAAGAAAAAAATATATAATATCTGTTTTCCTTTCGCATTAATAATGCGCTCTTTCAGAAGTTATATATATATATATATATATATATATATATTATTTGCTAGCGTATATTTATAGAATTTGAGTCGGGCAGCATATTTAGGGACCTTAAGGAATATGATGTCACATTAAACTGATAACAGGTGTCAAGAACATTCATAAAGAAATTTGTTTTTAACATTTTCCTAAAAATTGACCCCACTCTGAGCATCGCGACAAGAGACGTGAGATCATGCTTGACGCCATAAACCTTTGTGCGGCACAGACAGATTCCCACTCTTGCAACCCTGAGACACAGTTGTGTTACACTTGTCAAGTCCAATGACTAAACGTTACATCTACAGGGTGTTCGAAAAGTCCCGTCATTCCCTACAAGATGTACATATTGTAATACTAATTTTATTTGTGTGTGATTAATTGAATTTATATGTGATTCATCGACATTTTTTCTTTTCCAGGTATTAGAGTTGTGTGAACAATGGCAGACCAGTCCACTTACACTCTGGTGGAAAAGATAGTGATGATCACATGGGCTCATGAAAGGTCACATACTGGCAAAAAGATGCATGATATCCAGAATGATTTCAACACAAGATTCAATAAGGCTGCACTACCAAACAAGATGGTATTGCGCTTGGAGAAAAAGCTGTTTGAAACTGGTTCCATCAAGGACAGACCACGGTCGGGAAGACCAACAACGCGAGCAGAACAATGTGAAGATGTGATTGCATCGGTGGCTCGTTCACCGAAAAAATCACTTTGGAAACGATCACAAGAACTTGCAGTCCCCATGTCCACAATGAGATATCACATCTACAGATCTACAGAAGCTAAGGCTAACAAAGACCCTAAGATCCACTCTAAGGTTAACCCGAGAGAAAAAAGAGAGTAGAGGGTTAAAAGAAGAGAATAAGGGATTAAGTAAGTAGCAAAACCTATCATTCGTGGGTTAACATTCATTCAGAAAAAGAGAGAGAAAGACTCACCATCATCATCCGCCGGCCACTGCCGACAAGTCGGAAAAATAGTCGAAGAGAATAGGAAAGGGGTGAAAGATGAAAAGAAGTAAAATAAGAACGCTTACAAACCATGCAAACACAGTCTTAACTCAAACACTGTCATACCATGCAAACTACAGATATGCAAGTAAAGAGAGGATAAGAAAAGAGAAAAAAAAGTATGAAGAGTATAGCAAAAAGTGTGTTAGTTTACGCTACGAGCTACATCTAAGTTCCTGTTAGTCTGATGTCTGGCATGTCACAAGCTGGCATTACTCGTCAACAAACTTAAACTCGACCATTACCCCCAGAGCTCCTGTTGTTAATTGTTTTATTATTTTAAACGACGTTAATATTTTTAAAATGCCTATCTAACGGTTTTTAAAAATATTAACGCTGGTAGAGTTCACGACGGACGCGGGAAGATTATTTCATTTATCAATTACTTTAAACGTAAAAACGTTTTTAGTGATGTTAGTAATGAAACGCCTACCACGTAATTTGAATCCGTTATTACGAGTATTGCTATTATCGAAAATGAACAATTTGTCAAAATTTACGTTATCAATTTTATTAACGATTTTGAAAACTTCAATAAGCTCTTCCCTTAATCTCCTAGTTTCGAATGAATGCAAGTCTAACTCTTTAATCCTATCTTTGTAAGACTTGTTGCGTAGTGACGGAATTAGTTTCGTGGCGCGTCACTGAACCCTTTCTAACCTATCAATATCCTCACGCAAATACGGGCACCAAAACTGAACGGCATATTCTAAGTGAGGCCTGACTTGGGACTTGTAAAGGGGCAATATAATATTTTTCGATTTAAATTCGAAATTACGCGCTATGAAGCCTAACATCCTATTATTTTTTGCGCAAGACTCCAGGCACTGATTCCTAATTTTTAAATCCTTAGATACGGCCTAAATCTACCTCCTCGTCAACGCTCGCTAACTGTTTATCATCATCGTGTATGTGTAATTGTTGTTTTGAGAACCTATATGCAAAACTTTACATTTATGAAACCATACCGACCACATCCTTTGTTACGAAAATGATGGTGCACGCAGATATTCTTGATTAGTAACTGTAATTAGTAACTGTATTTACTGTAATTAAAGTAATTGTTGCTAGTGACTTGTTTCTTAAATTACACCTACCGCATATAAATACAATTACTCCCACAAAAATAAAATTGGTATTACAATAGGTACATTTTGTAGGGGGTGACGGGACTTTTTGAACACCTGTATAAGTCGGTGCTTTTCAAGTGAATTCATATTTAGTTCAACTAATTTTTCCTCAACTATTTTACTTCTCAGTTCTGGATTCACTCTGGTTGTTCTACCCGAACCCTTTCCAACTTCTCACTCACTGTCTTTTCTCGAGTAGGCTCTCTAACTTAGAGATTAAACCTCGGGTAGGCCTACTGTATACCAAGAGGCCTAGGTCTAAGGCTAGGTTCAGAGTCACAGGCTAGTTCTATTTTGAAAGACTTTACTAGCCAAGGCCTAGCCAAATAAATAAAACTAATAAATGCATGAAAGACACTAGAAGACATAAGCCTTCATGGAATAAATGAATACATGCACAATATAATAACTGTTTTCTTGTCTTTACGACATAGCCTATCAATACGAACACTAAATAAACTGCGTCACAATTTGAAAGTATTTTTAACCACAATGCGCACGCGTCTAGGCGCAAAGAATAGAACACTAACTTGTTATGCAAATGAAATGTTTAATTTCTACGCCTTTATATATTTGAAACATTTAAGCACAGCTTTCAGATATTTGAAATATCTATTAGACACTTCAGAATAGCTACTATTCATTTCAGAAATCTAAATTCATAATGGAATGTCGCGTAGACGTTTCAGATATATATAACAAAACGTCTAGTACCACTTAGAGTGCAGCGATGAATCAACTTTCAGTGTCAGTAATCACAGTGGAAGTGTCTATGTGAAACGTTTTATTGGAGAAGAATTCAAACCCGAATGTCTAGTTCAAACAATAAAACATCCAATTTCTGTTATGATTTGGGGATGCATGTCGGCATCTGGGGTAGGAAGACTGCACAGTAGAAGGAACCATTTATTCTGTTAAATATATTAATGTTTTGGAGACGAAAATATTGCCTAGTGCCAGAGACCTTCAAGTGGAATATGATTTCTTTTTCAAGATGACAATGCTCCATGTCATAGATCTTGAAAGGTCAAGGAGTGGATTACTCAGAATCAAGTCTGTCATATAAGCTGGCCAGCGCAGTCTCCCGATTTAAATCCGACAGAAAATTTGTCAAAGATAAGGAAAATCATTTGCAAATTGCAAACCTAAAACTAAAATTAAATTAATCAAAGTTATTATTAGAAACTGGTTTCATGTAATATCAAACTAAGAGCTAGAAAAACTTGTAACACACTAAATAGAAGTAGACGTTTCGTTAGATGTTTCATAGTCTCAATTTTACAAATTTTAAAATATCTAAAGCGTCAGACATTTCACATTAGTTAAACATTTTGTTAGATATTTCAATAAGTCAATTGAACTATCTAAATTATCCCAATTTTTTAAACATTTGAAAAGACTAATCTGAAATGTCTAAAGAAATATGTAATGAATTGTCTAAAAATAAAATGTCTGATTCAGTGGTTCCCAACGCGGGCGCTACTGCCCCCCCCCCCAATGGGCTTTTGAGAATCTTAGGAGGGCGCTTGAAAACTGTGAAATTGTTACCTTCTGTTAATAAATCACTTAGCACTTATCCTATTATATTATTGTCTTTATGAGGGGGACCAGCAAATATTGATGGACATAAGGGGGCGTTGGCCTAAAAAAGGTTGGAAACCACTGGTCTAATGCATGAAAGTTTCAGGAGTTTATTTTTTAGTGTAAGTTTAAGTTTACAAGAAAAATTGCTATGAACACACCATTAGTCTAAAAAATGTTGACTTTCAATTTATACCCATTTCTTCTCGCAATTGGCTCTGCATTTTTTTCGTAATTTACATTATTAAAGTAACTTATCAGTTTTAAATAATCGAATTAATTCTCTTATAAGCCAACGCTTTTCAAATGAATACATCTTTATTTCAGCTACTTTTTCCTCATATATTTTACTTCTCAACTCTTGATTAATACTTATACAAATGAAATGGTTAATTTCTACGCTTTTCTATATCTCACACACACACATATATATATATATACATATATATATATATATATATTAGATATCCGAAATATCTAGAAAACATTTCAAAGTAACTGCTATTCATTCATTTCAGAAAGCTAAGTCCATTATGAGATGTCGAGTAGACGTTTCACATATACAGTATACAGTATAACCAAACTTCCAGTACCAGTTAGAGTGTAGTGTAGCAAGAATGCCATAAAGATTTCATTTGGTTATTAAAGATACAGGGTGAGTCAAAAGTCTGGAAACATAGGAACTATGCTTTTCAATGCAAATATATACAGTATATGTAGATTTGCATTGAAAAGCATAATTCCTATGTTTCCAGAGTTTTGACTCACCCTGTAAAAGATGGCCAATAAAATACTAAAAAAAAAATGTTATGTTATAAGAAAATAAAATACTTAAAAAATTTTTTTTTTACTTAATCCGAACTCATAAAGTCTAATTTGTAGACAAAACATTGCCTATGAAAGGGTACTTTTCCGGTGTGGTCCCTTAATCAGTAAGAAGATCACCATATTGCCAAAGTTCCCAAACCTTCTAATCAGAGCAATATACTCCAAGAAATTCTCTTTCCAATGATATAAAATATTTTGGTTTTCTTTAATATAGAATTTAAGACATATCTAATTTTCTAATTTTCTTAAGCAACGCGTAAAATTCGGAGATGGTGCATTACTTTCTCATACATACAGGGCGTCCCAAAAAAATGTATACACACTTTAACAGCTGATAGCTCAATTGATGTTTCTTTCTTTCCAAGTTAAACCCATTAGAATTAATAATGGCAGTCAGACTAAGCTTTGAACAAAGGAAATTCATTCTAAAATGCTACTGGAAGTGTGAAAACGCAGTTGAAGTGCAAAGACAGTTTAGGAGGGAGTTTCAAACAGATCCACCAACGCGACTTACCATCACTCGAATTAGAGATAAGTTTGAAGCCGATGGAACTGTTCAGAATGTCCACAAGAAGCGTTCTGGAAGACCACGGACATCGACAAGCCCCACAAAGCAAGAAAGAGTACTGGAAACGTATCACCAAAGTACAAGAAAATCTGTGCGGCAAGCGAGTCGTGAGGTAGGAATTTCAGAATCGTCTGTCCAACGTATTTTGAAGCGCTGTCAATGGAAAAGTTACATTCCAAGATTAGTCCATGCTATTAATGAAGATGATGATCCGGACCGAAGAGTGGAGTATTGCGAGTGGTACTTGGCACGATGTGGATGTGGATTGGACGAAGGGGTTTCGTAGAATACCCTCCGCGTTCACCAGACCTCACACCACTAGACTTTTTTTATGGGGATACTTAAAAGACAAAGTCTACGCTATAAAACCTGCAACAGTCTGAATTGAGAGCAGCCATTGAACGAGAATGCACACAAATACCAAACGAAATGTTTCGTGATGTTTGCGATTCCATTGCTTCGCGTTATCAGCAGTGCCTGGACCAGAACGGACGTCAGTTTGAAAACAGGCGTTGACAAAACAATTAAATAACGTCTGTAGATTCTATTACATTTTGAAAATGAAATGTATTTTAATAAACACTGCCTTTATAATTATTTAAAGTGTGTATACATTTTTTTGGGACGCCCTATATATATATATATATATATATATATATATATATATATATATAATACACGCCCCTTGGAGTTAAATTAAAATGAATTATTCCAAGAGGGTATAATATTGTACTCCTGGATGGGAAACACACTCTCGATGTATTGTGTTGCCCTGACCACAAAGCACGCCGGGCCAAATCCGTTTAAAGGTCACTGTGTAGATATTTCTTTGGTAGTCAAAGAAAATACGTCGACGAGTATTATTTTAATCAAATTTAGCAAGAGGGATTTGAATTAGTTATAGTAAATCAAATGTTTTTTTCCACAGAAAATTTATAGACTGATTTCTTCACTAAAAGTTTATGAGTACAATACTAGTTAATCCTTAACTCGAAGATTGATTAAAGATACGTTAAATATTGCCTGTGCCTACTGTCAATCCTACAGTCAGGTCACAAATCCAAGTTTCCGATACAAAGCAATTTCCTAACGAGATGAAATGCACCCTTCACCGCGGAGATCCCTTCTGAGGCTCTCTATCTAACCCGTTTTGAATCTCTTTAATATTGAATGTATGAGTCAATTGCTAAGTCTACTGCCTTCCTACATTCAGACTCCAATTGAAAACCTATTCCCTTTAACGGACTGAAACCCGCCATTTCAGCTCGGAGACCCGTCTCCTCGGACTCTGCCGTAAGGGCACTGAGCCCCTTTTTATATATTCAAAGGAACGGAACTTTTCTACGCCACCACGCTAGCGGTTGACGTCACCTGGGAACTCTGGAGAAGCGAGTGTCTCGCAATCCATTGTGTCTCCCAGATGCAATCAAAGAATCCGGCTGCATCACTGGCGTGTGATTTCCGTTCTGGAGGAAATTAGTCATACACTAGCATGTGATTTATTGAATGAATGAAATTATATAAAAATAAATGTGTCACCAGGGCGCAGCTTTACTTCGATTATAAATCAAATTATAACATGTATAACATATACAGGGTGGGCCGTAAGTTTCCATACATAGGAAAAATAAACATTTTTTTATGGACAACCATTTTTATTTATATAATATGCTCTACATGGTTGCCATTGTTTTGAAAACACATTTCAATACGTGTTCCCCACATTTGACGTTATGCTTGTAATGGCGTTGGTGATACGTTCCTTTAGATGATTTATGTCTCGTATCTTTTCCTGATACACCATGGCCTTCAAGTGCCCCAAAGATAGAAATCAAGGGGGGTGAGATCTGGGGATCTGGGAGGCCACTCCACAGGACCACGCCGACCAATCCAAGCATCCGGAAACTGCTGATCCAAATACCGACGCACGTGAAGACCATAATGATGTGGAGCTCCATCTTGCTGGAAGTAAACTGGGAAGTTACCTTCCTCGTTTAGCAGGGATGGGAAAATCTCTTCTTGCAACATGTTAAGATACCTTTCGGCATTAAGATTTCCACTGACAAAAATTGGTCCAATAATTCTGTCACCCCATATCCCGGCCCACACCATCACTTTACCGGCACCTTGCATCTTCGTCGGACTCAGCCAGTTAGGGTTAGCATTACTCCAATAACGTATGTTTTGCCGATTAACCTCTCCATTTACGTAAAAATTTGCTTCATCAGTAAACAAGATCTTACGTCAAACGCATATTCTTAGGGTATCTGAAACATAAAAACAAACGTTTAATTTTTCCTGTGTATGGAAACTTACGGCCCACCCTGTATATATTAGGGTGTCTCTTATTGGGTAGTCAAAAATTGAAATGTTGAATTATTTTATCTGCGCCCCCTAAAATAGTTCCATTTAGCATAAAAACTAAAACTTGAAAGTTTGACACAAATTGGCTCATATTTAGGGGTCTCCCTCAGCTAATAAAAATGGTGACCATGGCATAATAGCTCCTGACATATGATTATGCTCATTATACACATAATTCCTTCCTTCTTTTTTTAGTTTGATTCGTTTTTATAAGTATAGGCCTTCTTATTTATCATTGATCCTTTTCTAACCTATCCTTGATGTTGTTATAATCCATCCTTTGGTCCTCAATCCTTCTTTATCCCAATCCTTTTTCTCCTATCCAAAATCCTTCCTGGCTCTTTTTTTATATACAATCAGCAATGAAGCATTGCTACAAAAAAAAACCATTAGTTTATTATATAGAGATAAATTCAATGAAGATGATGATCCGGACCGAAGAGTGGAGTATTGCGAGTGGTACTTGGCACGATGTGGATGTGGATTGGACGAAGGGGTTTCGTAGAATACCCTCCGCGTTCACCAGACCTCACACCACTAGACTTTTTTTATGGGGATACTTAAAAGACAAGTCTACGCTATAAAACCTGCAACAGTCTGAATTGAGAGCAGCCATTGAACGAGAATGCACACAAATACCAAACGAAATGTTTCGTGATGTTTGCGATTCCATTGCTTCGCGTTATCAGCAGTGCCTGGACCAGAACGGACGTCAGTTTGAAAACAGGCGTTGACAAAACAATTAAATAACGTCTGTAGATTCTATTACATTTTGAAAATGAAATGTATTTTAATAAACACTGCCTTTATAATTATTTAAAGTGTGTATACATTTTTTTGGGACGCCCTATATATATATATATATATATATATATATATATATATATATATATACACACGCCCCTTGGAGTTAAATTAAAATGAATTACTCCAAGAGGGTATAATATTGTACTCCTGGATGGGAAACACACTCTCGATGTATTGTGTTGCCCTGACCACAAAGCACGCCGGGCCAAATCCGTTTAAAGGTCACTGTGTAGATATTTCTTTGGTAGTCAAAGAAAATACGTCGACGAGTATTATTTTAATCAAATTTAGCAAGAGGGATTTGAATTAGTTATAGTAAATCAAATGTTTTTTTCCACAGAAAATTTATAGACTGATTTCTTCACTAAAAGTTTATGAGTACAATACTAGTTAATCCTTAACTCGAAGATTGATTAAAGATACGTTAAATATTGCCTGTGCCTACTGTCAATCCTACAGTCAGGTCACAAAATTTATAGACTGATTTCGTCACTAAAAGTTTATGAGTACAATACTAGTTAATCCTTAACTCGAAGATTGATTAAAGATACGTTAAATATTGCCTGTGCCTACTGTCAATCCTACAGTCAGGTCACAAATCCACAGGACCACGCCGACCAATCCAAGCATCCGGAAACTGCTGATCCAAATACCGACGCACGTGAAGACCATAATGATGTGGAGCTCCATCTTGCTGGAAGTAAACTGGGAAGTTACCTTCCTCGTTTAGCAGGGATGGGAAAATCTCTTCTTGCAACATGTTAAGATACCTTTCGGCATTAAGATTTCCACTGACAAAAATTGGTCCAATAATTCTGTCACCCCATATCCCGGCCCACACCATCACTTTACCGGCACCTTGCATCTTCGTCGGACTCAGCCAGTTAGGGTTAGCATTACTCCAATAACGTATGTTTTGCCGATTAACCTCTCCATTGACGTAAAAATTTGCTTCATCAGTAAACAAGATCTTACGTCAAACGCATATTCTTAGGGTATCTGAAACATAAAAACAAACGTTTAATTTTTCCTGTGTATGGAAACTTACGGCCCACCCTGTATATATTAGGGTGTCTCTTATTGGGTAGTCAAAAATTGAAATGTTGAATTATTTTATCTGCGCCCCCTAAAATAGTTCCATTTAGCATAAAAACTAAAACTTGAAAGTTTGACACAAATTGGCTCATATTTAGGGGTCTCCCTCAGCTAATAAAAATGGTGACCATGGCATAATAGCTCCTGACATATGATTATGCTCATTATACACATAATTCCTTCCTTCTTTTTTTAGTTTGATTCGTTTTTATAAGTATAGGCCTTATTTATCATTGATCCTTTTCTAACCTATCCTTGATGTTGTTATAATCCATCCTTTGGTCCTCAATCCTTCTTTATCCCAATCCTTTTTCTCCTATCCAAAATCCTTCCTGGCTCTTTTTTTATATACAATCAGCAATGAAGCATTGCTACAAAAAAAAACCATTAGTTTATTATATAGAGATAAATTCAAAATGCCAGTGCTATTTACATACTTTAATTACTTTAATTAGCATTATTTCCTTATACAACATTTATTTAATATACAATGATTATACAATATGGTGTTTTAAGGTGCGACCTCACTGATGGTTATTTTTTGAGAAGAACAGTTTTGATGGAACTGGGTGACTCTGGCGGTGTTTTGCAACAATTTGGAGCAGGAACTGGAGCTGCTCTTCCCCCACTGTCAATTTCTTATTCAGCTCTTGAACTAAAGCTACTGCACGTTCTGCCCGGTCATTTACAACAGATAGAGCTGCAAAAATAGCTCTGGCCCTTAAATATTCACAGTTGGATGTCCAAGTGCTGGGTGCCTTGTTCAGAAATCCTTCTGGCAAATTCAGCTTAGTAAAGAATTCTCTAGTATTTCTTGTAACAAGTTGGTGTAGTCCTTCACCAGAGCAGAAGGTCGATTCAGGAATCCGAGGACGCTTAGGTGGTCTATCAGCGGACTCATCTTCTAATGCCTTTACCATGCGTTTCTTTACATCTGTAGTAATTCGCTCATCAAAGAAAGCAAGACCAACTGCTTCTTCAGACAGGTACCATAAGTGGTTAGAGAGCTTTTTTTTAGTTGCATCAGAAATCTTTTTGTTAGGATAATTAATCAATGACCTCATAAGGAGCCAGTCATTAAATGGGGTTTCAATAGGGAGTGAGGATGTTGTCCAAGCCTTCATATAGATGAGAACAGAAAAAAGGGAAAGATCTCGAATTCCTCGTTCTTCAGTCTTAGTCATCTTGAACTGGTTTCGAAAAAGCCACATCTTGATAGAATAGAGCGCTTTGGACATCCAGCGAGCTCGATGCATGGCACCTGGTGCACGAAACTTGATGCCTTTATTGGGGACACCTCCAAGAAAGATGATGGACAGATCCAAAAGTTCTTGATAGTCATCCCGTAGCATAGGTGCCTGGGATCTAGCAAACTGAATTAGTTCAGTTTTAGACTGGATAATTGCTTCTTTAGTAATCGTGTCTGTCTCACCTGTTTGGAACTGGCTTTGATCAACAGAAGTCCAATTGTCACGAAAACGCTTAAAGATCAATATCTCTGGACCAGTTGATGTAGATCCCAATGTTGCTTCAAATGCAGCTCCCAACAATAAATCTAAAACATGGTGTCTACAAGGCAAGTACAAAACATCATGTCCCAATTTTGCTTCGATGAGAGCACAGGCTCCACTATATTGACCCGTGTTTGAAGCTGTTGTATCGAAACAAATTGCTTTTACTCTCTCTGTAATTTCCCATTCATTCAGGCAGTTAAAGACGGCTTCAGCTTGTGCTTCTCCAGTTGAGTTTGGGATTTTGGGGACACCAAGCAGCTGTTTAACACCAGGTCCTAACACAAGTACTGGGAGACGATCAATGTGCTTGTGCGAGGTGAGGTCCTCCATCATCTTGCCATCCCAGTGGACTGTCATAGAACATTCTCCATGGAAATGCTCCTTAAGTTCTTTAGCATGACGAGCTCGGTTCTTATTTCGAAGGCGATGGATAGAATGTTGGTTTATGTTGTAATCTGAAGCGTCCAAACCAAAGCTTTTAGCTGCCTCTGCGAGGATAAATGTTGCCTTTCTAGAGGAAATTTGTGTACGTTCCAGGGCAGCAGACATCTGAATAGTCATGATGTTTTTCATGCCTCGTTTTTTCTTAGATTTTGGTAAAGCACAAGCTCCTTTGGGCTCCTCCTCCTCATTCTCACTTTCATCAGTGTTGCTGGAAGATGTGGACAGCTCTGACCGGAGCGCATTAGAAGGTTCAAAAAGTAAATTAGCATAGAGTTTTAGCCTTGTAGGTATATTGATACATGTAAGCTGGGCTTACGAAATATGTTTTTGTTGTTATAACTAACTACAGGGATATTTTTATAAAAAATAATAAATTTCTGCTCAAACACTGCACAAAAACCCACCGCACCCCTCTAGTGATGCCACTGATAGAAACACAGATCATGAAACACATGTCAGGTAAAATTTCCATTGAACTAAATTAAATTCCTTGTGACAAATAGCAACATTGTTTAAAACTTCATAATATGTGTATAAAAGCATAAATTCTAATTTTTTCATTAAATTCATTAAATTTTTTTCAAACACTAATAACAAAATCAGTATAAATAATTGTGAAAAATATAAATAACATAGTATTATCTGATAATAGCAAAAAAGAAGTATAGTGATACACAGTTACACACCTTTTACTTATGACAGCAGAACACTGAATGATGACAAATAAACAATTGCAACATAATCTGGAGCATTCTTGATGAAACATGTTTAAACAGGTTGATCTTGTCTTATCAAGCAATATTTTCAGCTACAAACTTGACAGTTATCTCTAATATATTCATTTAATTGAATTCATCATAAATATGATGATTAATTAATTAAAAACATATGTTTAGTATACTTGACAACTGCTAGTAATTTCAAATATTAATTGCATAAATAATAGCTATATTTTATGAACTTTAATAAGCGGGGGCGACCTCTAAACATTGTTCAATCCAAAAACATTTTTATATGTGATGTTTTTCAACCAATGGAACTGGTTGAGGGGCGCAACCTAAAAAAATCAACACTTCGAAAATAAGAGACACCCTAAATATATATATATATATATATATATATATATATATATATATATATATATATATATAATTTTTCCCCAGTGCGCTGGCTGCAATGCCAGTTACGTAGGTAAAACGCTCCAAATCTCGAGCAGATGGTTGTAAACAGAGGTGTTTCTTTCAGAACATGTAGACCAGTATCAAAACCGGAATTTTCATCCATTAGAAACCATTCTGAAAATATTCCCAGCCTGTTACTTCAAATAATTGCAAAATTTTAACATCTTCACCTCAGACTAACGATTTTACAATACTGGAATCCCTTAACATACACTAGCTCAAACCCTCACTTAATGAACATTCTTCCCCCACCAAGTTATATACAATATAACCAACCAACTTTTTCGTCTGGCCATTTTTGTGCAGTTTCTCATTTATAGTTTAGTATGGAGGCCCTCAGGTTGGTTATAAAGGCAACTTTGTTTGTATTTGTAAATATTTTAATTTTTAAAAATGTAGTTTTTAACTGTAATTTTAATTGTAATTTTACTTTTAATTGTAATTTTTACGTTTTTTTAACTACAGAAGATAGAAACTATGGCTTCCGAAACGTCTAGCGCTATTAAATAAATGTATATTTGCGTGATGGTTCTTCCCTTCATCTCTCTCTCTCTCTCTCTCTCTCTCTCTCTCTCTCTACATATATATATATATATATATATGAATTCGTAGTTAGCGATGCTAACCACTACATCCCTTCTTCTTCTTTATCGGCAGCATTTTCCCACGACTAAGAGGGGTCGCTCTTCCCAATCCGCCTTCGCCACTCATTTCTGTCCAACGCCACATCCGCCGCCAGATTTCGCTCCCTCATATCACCCTCCACACACTCTCTCCATTTTATCCTCGGCCTTCCCCTTCTCCTTCTTCCAGGTAGTTCCATCTCCATAATTCGTCGCCAATATATTCCTCCTCTCTCCGCATGACATGTCCAAACCATCTAAGCCTTCTCTCTTGAGCTTTCTTTGGCGCCACTATTACTTTCGTCGTTCCACGAATAAATTGAATCCTAATTTTATCTCTTCTCGTAACCCCAAACATCTATCTCAATATCCTTATTTCTGCTACATCCATTCTTTTTCCCAGATTCTTCCTCATAGGCCACGTTTCCGCACCATACAACATTGCAGGCCTCACTACCGCCTTGAATACCTTCCCTTTCAATTTCATTGATATTCTTTTATTACACAGTACCCCAGACACCTTCCTCCAATTATTCCATCCTGATTTTACTCTATTATTCACTTCCCTTACCAGCTGTTCACCATCCTCTAACCACGATCCCAAATATTTAAAACTTTCCACCTTCTTCTCCACCTTATCTTGGGGTCGCACCTCATCTCTCTGACCCTGTCCCGCATTGTACTTCATATACTCTGTCTTCGCCCTACTAATCCTCAAACTTCGGATTTCCAGTGCTGCCTTCCACCTTTCCAGCTTCCTTTCCACCTCCTCTCTGCTCTCTGCACACAAAACCACATCGTCGGCATGGCGCCTTTTCCCTCACCTCCTCCGTCATTACATCCATAACAATGTCGAAGATGTATGGGCTCAGGGCCGATTCCTGATGGACACCAACTTTCACTTCGAAACCTTCCGTCAATCCTGCGCTACATCGTATTTGAGTACGTGACCCCTCGTACATATCCTGCACCAACCTCACATACTTCTCCGGCACTAATTTTTCCCTTAAACACCTCCACACCTCTTGCCTCGGTACTCTGTCATACGCCTTCTCTAGACTACAACTTCTCTATCACTACACCCCTATATATATATATATATATATATATAATTACTGTTACGCGTAACTCTTACATAACCTTAATTTTTATAGTAACTCTAACGTGACTTGCGTGTAACGTTACTAAACGTAACTTCCCCCATAACGCTACCGTAATTATTTTACGCATATGTCTTTGTAACCTAAACATGAAATGAATATTCAGAAATAATCTCGATACATCCTTTTAAGTGCCTTCATTATTTGTTTTAAGCCAAAGCAATTTAAGCTTTATCATCAGAAATCAGAGGTAACACAAAAGTAACATATTCATAATTACATTTTATCGCAAAATATAACCATCAAAGTTTTTACAGTTTTTATTTTAATTACAATCCCAGTTTTATAATATGCTTTACTCGGCATATTGTGCATTTTAAAAGTTACGGGCTCTGTTGGTTAGATTTACCGGAGGAAATCCAAAGTCTACGTTGCATGTGAAACGTTACGCCTAAATTACACAATTAAGAGGAATGAAATTAAACCACAAAAAGTTACGGAACAAAATAACGGACAAAAGTATTACTTTTATTAAAGCTGAAAAAGTTAGGTTAATGTTATACACTGATTTAAGTGTTACATAAAAGTTACGTAAAAATGTGTAACTGATATGCAACTAGTAGATAGGATTAACCTCGCTGATAAGACGATAAAGTGACAGCTTTTGAGGCTTAAGAATGAATGATAATATAGTAATTCAAAGACCGGACGAAAGTGAAGGTACAGTAATAATGAAGAAAAATTATTATAATAAAATTTATAAAAAGCAAACTGAAAATGTAAAGAAAAATGTAAGCAAATTAGGTAACAAGTTGTTAATTTTCTATGTTGTTATTAACAACAGAAAATTATCTTTTCATTTATTCTTTAATATATGGAAATAAAGTAATTTGTGTTGTGGAAGAATTAATGAAAATCGGAAAGCGAATTCGCATATACCAGTCACAATTTGCTGAGAATCGATATACTGCATATGAGTGTAATGGAATGTAAATGTAATGTAAATGTAATGAAATATAATGAGTGTAATAATGACATGGATATAAAATGACGCTTGGGAAAATGTCTTAAAACAATATCAAAACCCACATATACATATATTATCGGTCCACGCTCTCAGTATAACATAATAATCCCATACAAAAAATTTAAAGCCAGTGAGACCTTAAAATTTACTTTAAGCTCACCAGCCACTAAGATTTTGAGTGTAGCTTCACATATGTGGTCTCACTGGCTTTGGAAGCGAAGCTCAAAATTTTGATGATTGTGGTATTTTTCCAAGTTTATGGACTGACTGGATTTTCCTCAATTTCACAAAAGAGTATAAAATTTTGTACAAGCGTGGTCTGATTAGATATAGGTAGACTCATCAAATGTCTTTATCGTGTGACGACACAAAGCTGTGTCAAAATGCACTATCTAATCTTCCATACCATAAAAAGGCAGTCCTGTCTGTCCGTCCGTCCGTCCGACACCATGTATAATCTATTAAATGACTCTGAACATAGAAATAAATACGCTTTACTTTGTTTGAACTTTTTACTCTAGCCTGAGTCTAGCGCGTTAAGATTTTCATTGCTTGATACAATGGGTTTGGATGTGAAGCTTAAGATTTTCATTGTTGCGTTCTTTTTTATAGTTTTATTGACCGAATAATTGACCCCCAAATTAGTGAGGGTTCAATTATTCGGTCAATAAAGCTATAGAAAAGAACGCAACAACGAAAATTCTAAGCTTCACATCCGAACCCATTGTATCAAGATTTATGACGCTTAAATTTTCATGGCTACGTTCTTTTCTATAGTTTTATTGACCAAATAATTGACTCCCCAGTAATTACTGAGGCCGAAGTCCCTAGCACTGCAGGTCTAGCTAAATGGGCCCACTTTTGCTGGCAATAATAAAAGCAGAGTGTCTGTCTTTCGGTAACACTTACCAGTAGTATGGGTCCATAATCTCTGATTTCTCCAGGTGATGGTGGCGGTGGTGGGATTAGATGTGCGGGAACTGCGTCTCCAGGAAGGTGGGGCAACACCGCCTCCTAGGATTTTTACAAAACCCCAAGCCGTCATTTTTTGACGGGTCGGGCAAGCTAGTATATAAATGACTTGGTCTTTCCTTTATCGTTTTTGTTGTGCAAGCCTTTATATATATATATATATACACTGTGTATATACAGTATATATTAAAAAAATAAATATTCAGAGAGTATAAAAATGATGAATTACTAAAGAGCTTTTGATGCTGCCACTCAGCGTGGCAAAACTGCACAACATTCATCACCTTTTCCGTTAACAGATTCCTTTATAATATTACGATTATCCTTCAGTTTCCTGAATTAAAAGGATCAGTCCGACAAATGGTTGTCACAGTTTATAAGGAAATAATATAGGGCCCTACATTATATGTGGGCATATTTTCAAAATTTTAAAAACCATATTTTATACCATTGTCTTACCATATATAATATAAAAGTATCGTATTCTAAGATGGCATAAATCTTAATTTAGTCGGTGTCACCTTTTGCCAAAGCTAACTGCATTTTTCTTGTCTTTAAGTGTCAAAACAGATTTATTATCGACCCATTCAGACGGAAGAATGGTCACCCCTTATCCTTACCGACATCTTTCTTAGGTGGACTTAGGCTTTGTGAATTTCTGAGATGAAAAAAAATCTTTTTGTTATTTTTTTCGCTTTTGTTAATCTTTATTTGGTTTGTTTCCTTCTGGAATGTTTACTGCTTACTAAAATTGGTATATTATCTTCCATTGTGGCTTTGTTTTGGTGTGCTGTTTATGGTACGTTAACTTTTAATGTTTTTTATTTTACCTCATTTTTATGTTCTCATTAAGTTAGGTCCCTTTTAATAGGATGAAATAAGAATCAAGGTTAAGCATTTGTAATACTCAATATTAATTAGTATTCTTAACTCCTTTGTAAATAATCAATAGAGAATTAAGAATACAACAAAAACAGTTATTTTCTTCATATATTTCTGTTTCTATCTTTTAACTTGATTGCGCAGTGTGTAGCGTGGTTGTGTGCGCCATTTTGAGAATCTTGCGCATGCGCTTTGACACCCTAAAACCGATGGAGTTTTGGCGCCTAAATCAGTTCGTCTCTTGACGCCAACGTACGACGGACGCTGTATCGGTGAGTTCCTTTCACGCCCTTAACAGAAAGTATATTTTCTAGATTTAGGTTGAATTGGATTGTAGAACTGATTTTAAAAGGATGTTGTTAGTTGTTAGTTGTACAATTTTTACAAATTAACACTGAATATTTTAATTATTCTTAACAAAATAAAATAAATTATCTTTTCCTAAGTTTATTTCATTAAAAATTATTAATAAAATTGATGATTCTAATATTACAGTTTTTACAGTTTACTATTACAGTTTAATATTAATAATAATACTAATAATACTAACTTAAATTTGATTACTAATTCTGTGATATTTTTATTATCATAAAAGAATATTTATGTGAAATCTATCATAGCATAATTAATACGGTTATGAGATGTATATACATAAACTATTTGTTAAATAAATAATAAATTATTGATATTAACGGAAGTACACTTTCAAATTCTCAAATTTGAAATAATTTAAAATTAAAATAATTTGAGAGGAATTGAAAATAATTAAAAAGGAATTTAAAATAATTAAAAAATATTAAATTTAAAAAAAAAAGTTAAAAAGGACTTTCAGGAACGCAATTATTTTATATTATTTCACATAATATAGTAGTTACTAAGAATACATTTTATATAATTTATATTTCATACAAATAATTATATATATTATTCGAGAGCTTCTTATCTCTATTTAAGTTTTATTGGATTAAAAAAGTTACATGTTTTGAATATGAAAATAAAACTTTCCTGAACTCTCTTTTAAAAATGTTTTTTTTTTGTTAAATTAACGTAAATTTACCCACAAATATGATCAGTTAAAAGCGCAGTTTTTATTTCCAAGAATTTAACCGAAAGAATAAAATAAAAAATTGTTAATGAAATCCCCAAGGAAATTTCTGCAATTTGATTTATCTTCAATAACAAATAACTGTAATATTCCTTTTTTTTTTTTAACTTTTTGCTGCTTCTATAACCCTCTCTTCAAGACCAAATAAAATCGTCTGGCGTTATCCACAATAAAATCAGTAAAGTGGACGCCATGCGAGCTGCAAAGGGTGAAAGGTACCATTTCGTTGGTATGAGATTCATTGGACTTTAATTATTTTACACATTATAAACATTATAAAAAATAAGCTTACGGTAAACGTCCAATACTGGACATAGTTTTTTATTTCGTATATTTTCAAGTTTCATAAATAATAGGAAGGTATCTTAATTGGACAGATCTGAAATGTTTCATTCTTTAAAATAATAATGGTTTAAAAGGTCTCCAGAAGTAAATTTTAAATTGATTTAATATAATATATATATATATATATATATATATATATATATATATATATGTGTGTGTGTGTGTGTGTTTAGCTCTTTCCTCTTCTTTGATTTAACATTTTAAATCCGATCTTTCACTAATTATTATTATATCTCCATATAAACTATTATTTCATAATGAATTTTGTTCAATATATACCCTTCCGGATGGATAATCTCATTAATTAATTAAGTAAGCGTTATTAGGCTACAATATATATATATATATATATATATATATATATATATATATATATATATATATATATATATAAACTGATCGTGTGGTGTGAATGACTCATTTGATCGATAGACAACCGGTGGCTTTGGTTAAATTAGGTTAGAAAGTTAATTTAGGTTCGAGGAACTGATTAACTGACCTTAACGTTTCATTATACGTTATTCTTTTTTATTAACACAACTGTTTCTACGTTTAAATTGTAAGCACACATTTTGAAAGTTAAAATCCTAAACCGGAGTGAAGTCCGGGGATGACTGGAGCCGCGTTCCTGCGGGCCTCCATGCATAGAGGCAGCGCTGTGAACTTGAGCAATGTTAGATATTATGGTTATATAATGAACGACGAATAATTATCAGTTTATGGGGGGGTGGTGTTCTTTGTTAAGGGATAAAGGAATTAACTGTGACGAGGAAATGGAGGAAGTAACAAGATAGAAATGGTTCGTAATTAGAAAAACAAAAAATTCTTAAATTTTGTCATGCAGATATTCCATGGGGCGATATAATAAAAGGAGTCTCGGAATTTGATTCCCGTGACATTCAAATGAAGAGAATTGACGAATTATAGAAATTGTTCTATGGAACGGATGCTAAAAAGTCAACGAAAGGTTATTTGTGTCGAAAAACACGCGAATTTTAGAAGCAAAATTTTAAAATAATATGAAGTAACAGTGTTGGTATAAATATTATAATCTAATACTACATTACGTGATGTGATATATATATCGCATCACGTTATATATATATATATATATATATATATATATATATATATAATATATATATATATATATATATGTATTTTATACATCGATGCATTCATAGTTTAAGTGAAAGTATGAAGAGTTAAACATTTTTTCACATTCCGCCATACGCCCATTTCGGGGTACAAGCCGCTCGCAGCGGCATTGCCAAACAAATAGGGGGTCAAAGAAGGTGTGTATGTATATATTTATGTACAATGTGTATTATATATATATATATATATATATATATATATATATATATATATATATATATATATATCTCAGGTATATATATATATATATATATATATAAATATAATTTTATATATATATATATATGAAATTCAGCAATGCTGTGTTACATTTCTATTATTTTTACTTTGAGGGATCCTATCTCTCATTATTTTCGGTATATAGAAGGGTGCGATCCCCTTCATTCGTGATGCGGTAAACGGCTTTCGGGTAATAGATCTAATTCGCGTAATTCAGTTCACTTCCGCCGGAGAGAACTCAGCGTATCTATGAAGAAGATCAATTTTCATTAACAAGATCTTAATAATGAATTATAAAACTAAATTTATTACGGATAAATTCTTTCATTCAGGAGAATCTGATCTACATAACTTTAGTATTTTAATAATGTATTTCCCGGCTAATATATATATATATATATATATGTGTGTGTGTGTGTGTGTGTGTGTGTGTGTGTGTGTGTGACTTGGCATATTTAAGTACAAAGTTTTTTTTTTAATTTTGAGTTAATAAAAATAGTACACGTTTATATTAAATATTATCTCTATGTCAGGATATTGTAAGTAATTTACGCAAAAATTAATTATTAGTTTAAGTTTTAGCATAATTATTGTTTAAATCGTATACGTAAAGATTAAAAGGTGAATACAATAATTAATTACACCTATTAAATTTATTCCTTTCAAGTAATATATATTTTAAAAACATTTTTTTACAATTGCCATTTTTTTTTATGCAGGTAGGAGGGGCCAAGGGCGAATGCCCGCAATTTACAAATACCCATCACCAAAAATCATTAATATTTTTTTTAGAAAAATATTTACGTACAGTGTATATACTGTATATATCACAATATATTCTACAGTTGATTGTATATAGTTAACTGTATACGTAGCTGTATACCTGTAGCTAGCTGTATACCTACAGTATATATAATATATAATATATATATATATATATTATATATATATATTATATATATATATATTGGAATTAAAATATATTAAAGAATTATTAACTAACACGCTCTCTCTCTCTCTCTCTCGCTCTCTCGTATATATATATATATATAATATATATATATATATATATATATATATATATTATATATATATATATATATATATATATATATAGTACAGTATATATATATATACACACACAACAACAAGACTAGTCCACATGCAACCATTTAATATTCAAATCTTTCGACATTTTCTAATGTCATCTTCAGTGTTAAAATCAGAAATATACTCGTATATATATAAAGTTGAGAACCAAATATGAAGTTAAAACAATGTTAAATATTAACACATTACAAACACTACCAACTAAAATTAAAACAATCATGAAATTATTATATTTTAAAGTTAATTAATGCAATTAAAAACAATAAATATTGTCAGTGAAACCCATAAAAGGGGACTGATTACCTTTACGAGGAGAGTAAATATAAGTAAATAATATTATAAAATAATCACGGAGGATGGAGGACGTTATGGACAAATTAAAATAGAAAAGATAAAAGTCTATAAAACTTTAAGAGAACTAAATCAGGTTTGGGTTACTTAATCACAGACATCGCAAAGAATGAGGGACGGGAATGATAGATACAGTTTGTTGAAGGACGTGTTAATTTGGTTGGTTGGTCAAACTTTTTGATTGAAGGATATTGAGTTTATGGAATAGGGTATGATGATTTATATCTGATTTATGATTGAAAATGAGTATTGTTTCTAAGAGGAGTAGATCGTGTTTATTAGTTTTTGCGATTATTGAAAAGTTATTAGATCTAATTGGGTGGTCTAACTGATGAGAGTGGGAACGTATATGTGGTTGAGAAAGGCTTGTAAGTCTATTGTTAGTGCGACTGCTAAAATATATATATATATACACACGAGGGGTGGTACGAAAGTAATGCCTATTATTACAGGGAATATACATACATACGTGGCAAATATGACGTAAATAAATAAATGTGTGTATATATATATATACTGTATAATTTGATACTTGTTTCACTGTGATATGTATTATGTATGATAATTAGAATATTTTTAACTGGCATAAATTTAGGAAATAAAACATCGCCTTACCTTATTTATTTATACATACATTCATTTATAAATTATTTTTTAAATGTTAAGTAACTCGGACAATTATTTTCCACCCAACTCACCTTATAAAGTATATAATATACATATTATTGAAAACAAGATTAAATTAAAAAAAAAAAGATTTGGCAATGCAGCGCAGCATTTTGGACTCCTTTGTTTCGACGCAGATGTGACAGATTTTATATAAAATGAACACTTTCCATATGTGTATTAAATTTCCTAAAATTTAGTGTACTATGCAAAAGTAGAATATATAGACATACCCAGCTGCCATTATGATATGCAAATATTGCTTTTAAATGTTTAGTAATTCAAGATAATAACATATATTTGGCACAGCAGCAAGTCGTCGGGCAGATGGGAATTTGCCTGACTTCGAACATTAAAAACTTGGTTATTCGATGGATACAAAGTAATAAGTCAATTAAAATACTAATTAACTTTACGTATAGGGAATATCCAAATGACTTTATAACATTATAAATAAATCATAAGATTTACATCATAACATGGTTCAAAGAGAGACGTCAGGCTTAAAATTGTTTTCCTGACAAGACGTGGAATTATGCATTTTTATGCGAGGTGTAAGGCTTTGTTATTTGAGAAGATGCGTAATAATACAGTAATAATTAACTTTACAGTATGTACAGTCAAGGTATATATACAAAGAGCTATATAACTTTATTTATAAATCCTAACATGGTCATTATAACATATTTTATAAAGTAAAGATACCTGACTCAAAATTTTTAGCCACATATCTTCCCTCTCTTCCCGCGTCTCTCTCCCCACCCTCACTGGGGAAATGGGGTTTAGGTGATAGATGGATGGATGGAAATTTTTAGCCTGACAACTTGTTAGTTTTTTATGTTAGTTTTTTTAAGTCCCCAGCAGGAGAAATAACAGGTATATGTGTATATATATATTATATATATATATATATACTGAAAAATAAGAGGCATTACTTTTGCACCGACTCACGTATATATATATATATATATATATATATATATATATATATATATATATATATATATATATACACACACAGGGTGGGCCGTAAGTTTCCATACATAGGAAAAATAAACATTTTTTTATGGACAACCATTTTTATTTATATAATATGCTCTACATGGTTGCCATTGTTTTGAAAACACATTTCAATACGTGTTCCCCACTGTTGATGAACACGCATTAGCACAGTTGACGTTATGCTTGTAATGGCGTTGGTGATACGTTCCTTTAGATGATTTATGTCTCGTATCTTTTCCTGATACACCATGGCCTTCAAGTGCCCCAAAGATAGAAATCAAGGGGGGTGAGATCTGGGGATCTGGGAGGCCACTCCACAGGACCACGCCGACCAATCCAAGCATCCGGAAACTGCTGATCCAAATACCGACGCACGTGAAGACCATAATGAGGTGGAGCTCCATCTTGCTGGAAGTAAACTGGGAAGTTACCTTCCTCGTTTAGCAGGGATGGGAAAATCTCTTCTTGCAACATGTTAAGATACCTTTCGGCATTAAGATTTCCACTGACAAAAATTGGTCCAATAATTCTGTCACCCCATATCCCGGCCCACACCATCACTTTACCGGCACCTTGCATCTTCGTCGGACTCAGCCAGTTAGGGTTAGCATTACTCCAGTAACGTATGTTTTGCCGATTAACCTCTCCATTGACGTAAAATTTGCTTCATCAGTAAACAAGATCTTAGTTGAAAAGTTTGCATCCTCGTTCACTTTGGTTAATGCCCATTCACAGAATTCCATCCGTCTATCCGGGTCGTCTTCACTCAAATGCTGTGCCATATGCAATTGTATGGATGCCATTTGTTTGCTTTAAAATGCGCCTGATACTCGATCTGCTGACACCACTTTCTGCAGACAACCGTCGTGTACTTTTCTGGGACTCCGTGTAAGCGCTGTAAGTATCGTAGCTGTTTGTCTTCATCGGTGGCTGTACGTCTTGGACCACTTCGCGGTTGATCTGCAACATTTCCAGTTTTCTGAAACTTGTTAATAAGTTTTGCCAGTGTCGTGTGTGATGTTCGTTCCATGTTGTCTGTTAAAGTTCATTGCAACCATGCGACTGCTTCCCGACCCAGCCATCAGTATGATTTCAATTCGTTGCTCTTTCGTCAAACGCATATTCTTAGGGTATCTGAAACATAAAAACAAACGTTTAATTTTTCCTATGTATGGAAACTTACGGCCCACCCTGTATATATATATTATAATATATATATATATATATATATATGTTTCAATTACAGTTCGTAGGTCTATTGAGAGAAGCTATCTAAATACAATTTAATGCATTTTAGGTACGTTAAAAAGCTTTACCACTAACCACTGTCACCCTCATAGGATAGTATTCAGTTTATGTAAAAGTTGTAACATTATGGATCAAACAAATGATTTTATTGGAATTTAGAGTAAGAATTATGTTTTCAATATGTAATTCTTTACAGTCAAATGAATTATTTGTACTGTAAAATTCAACTTTATTGTTCATATTGGTTGATGTAATTCTGAGCTGTAAAAGAGGAGTTTATATTTAATTTTTAACTAAAAAGGTATACAAAATTAATAGAAAATAGGAATACATACACAATAGACAATAATAATAATAATAATGATAATACTAATAATCATAATAATAATAATAATAATAATATTAAAAGTAAAATATTAAAGTAATGTGTCATTCAATGAATGCACCTCTTGTTTTGAGCAATCTGTTTGCACGATATATATATATATATATACACAGTAGAGGACCGATTCTACGCAGGGATACGTTCCTGGAGACATCATGTATAGGTTTGAACCGCATAGAATTTTGTTATTAAAATTCATATGGGACAAAATAGAGACATTCCAAGACGATGAATTTTGTACCTAAAATAAAAAAAAATTAAAAGAACCCAAATTTCTTCCTTTTTATCACAAGTACTGTACTGTACTGTACTGTACTGTACAAGTACTGTATATTTGAATAGAATTATGAAGACGAGGGATGCCAACGAACTTTTATTAACTAAAGTGAACCCAAGAAGTCTTTGATTTTATTTTGGCGAGACCGAGATTTTATGTCTTTCAGGTAAATTTCACGGGCTTTCTTCGCGTGAAAGATATCCTCTGATGCCCGTTCGAAATTGGGGTCACTGTCAGAAATTTCAAGGCCAGAGTTCATAAACTCTACAGACTTCTTCATTGCTCAGAAAGGCACCCCAGCTGGAGGTGTTGCTACGTCGTCGTCATCGTGGCTCCAAGCTTCGGGGGCAGCTTCACTTATCTGAAGAGTTTGTTCATGGGTTAGAACATTGCGATGACTCTCAAGATGCTCTACGATGTTGTGCCTCCAGGCACTTCAAACACTTCATACGCCTTATCTTTTTTTTTCACTGGCTAGCGGCGTCATAACTACATTCTGATTGGTTGTGCTATGAGCTATGAATTTCCGTACTCCATGTCAAATCACGTCGAACCGCGTCAAGCCGCGTAGATTTGAAATTTTACCGTTTAGAATATTTTAATGGGTTCAATTTTTTCCAGCGTAAAACTGGACCGCGAAAAATCTGTCGCCTATTCTATATTGATAATGGAAGATCTTTCCTAAAAGTTTGCAGTAGAGAAAAATGATTATTTTGGGTTTTGGCTTTTGTGTCCTGATTTTTAACTTCAATTTGGCACAGATGCAAATGGTCACGTGAATAATTCAATTAACCTAATCAAATATCTGAATATTTTCTAATTAACATTATCATTAATAGTTTACATTATTTATATGAAATATTTTATTAATAATTTAAGTAATAAATGACCGGTAATTAATTAATGATAATTATTGTTCATTTTTAAGCGATGAAATTACACAGTTTTAAATAACGCCATTATTTGAAATCGGTTTTGTATTGTTGGATTTGAACACATGTACGGACTTCACCCTATAATTTGGAATAAAAGTCTTTCACACTTTCAATTCAATTCTTCAGATAATTGAACATTATAACGCTTCATTAAT
Source organism: Bathynomus jamesi (assembly GCA_023014485.1). Classification (NCBI taxonomy): domain Eukaryota; kingdom Metazoa; phylum Arthropoda; class Malacostraca; order Isopoda; family Cirolanidae; genus Bathynomus; species Bathynomus jamesi. The sequence continues at coordinate 730,422 of JAJOZX010001631.1, forward strand.
TAATGGGGAAATGTTACTTCCGTATCAAGGTCATAAACATTGGTACATAATCATTTGAGTGAACAATTTACTGGTTTCCTCTTATTCGATGAAGCACGCAGGGATATGGTTTATTTTAATTCTTTTTTCAACTTCATTACATACAATTTTAAGGAACTCTAAGAATTTCGCTAAAAGTGAAGTTGTTCCAACTTTCTAGTGATTTCAAATGATTAATTTCTGAATGTTTCATTAATTATTTGGCTGGACATTGGAGTAAGACGTTTAGCCAAGCATCTGGCTAAACGTATCAGATATTTAGATTTGAAAGAAAATTGCGGAAGAACTGTATTATGCACTGAAGAATGTCAGTAAAGTAAATAAGGCAAAAAAGGTTAAGTAATACTAAAAATCTAAAAGAGAATAATAACGAAGGTACTCTGGATAATAAGTGACTTGTGCCATCGTAAGCGATCTTTTGATGGAATTGAAAGTATTTATATAAAAGTATTCTAATTCCTTTTAATTTAAGTGGATTATTTTAGGATTTCAGGCGAGACCAAAAGAGTCCTTGAAACAAAAAGTCTTAGCTGAGTATCCAAGCCTTTCCACTAAGCTGATTAACTACGCATATTGAATTGGATGTGTGGATTGCAGATATTTGGGAAGCTGAACATGTAAATGCGTAAAACATCCGTTTAGTTACAATAAAAAATAGTGTAATAAATTACTGATAATCAGTTTAAATGTTTATGGTAATAATGCGTATTTTTCTGCTAGCAAACTTGTACAATTAGTGCTATTTTTAGGTAGTTGCTATAATAATTTAGAATAGCTGTCAAGTAGTTTATCATGATAGCTTCTTGCTGTAATTAAAGTTTTTACCTGTGTCCTATTATTATTATTATTATTATATATTATTATTATTATTATTATTATTATTATTATTATTATTATACATATACGGTATATAACATTACGAACAACCGAAGTTTGAATATTTTTATAACTCACTAACGGTTGTGGAGAGTAAATCCTTGAATATTCATTTAACAGTTTGATTTCGTATATACACTGTAGCTTCCAGTATTTTTCTTTTTTACACCATGCAGGATCATCGCATAAGAGAGATATAAGTAAGGGTAGTGTAGATCATTAAACATGAAACTCGGTTATACTCCATCCCTTATTCATGTCAACATAAGCAAATTTTACCTTTGACTTTGTTTAATGTAGAAACATATTCTCTTCTGATATAAAACATCGTACTTTGGCAGTCCCCTTCACTGCGTACATATAAACATTAAATAGTGCGAGTGATAGAAGAGACCATTGGGGCATTCCGCATAAAAACATCCGAAAAACACGTTTTCTGATTTGACTGTAAATGTTTTATGGGAATACACATAGTATACAATGTACAGCTCATTATTTTTACTTCCACTTTTTTAATATGGGAAGAATCTACATAATAAATTAATATTTCAAACGGAAAAATAGTTCCTAACTGTCTATAGTCAATACAGTATAACACAAGAGAAACTTGAAGCCATTACGAATGACCTGTAGCTGTTGTTGTGCAGCAGCTAAAGCTGTATATCATTATATATTTCTTTTTACCTATGATCTCATATACATTCTGACCCAGTGAAATACATAACTAAAAAATTATATTATGCTAAATACCAGTGATACCCCTAAAATAGAAAGATTCACTGCGGTATTATTGATGTTTTTTTCATCAATTTCTAGAATGCATTTCTAGACCTGATTTTCAAAAGGTAGTCAATTCATTCTTTTGCAAGGATTTTCATTAAAACAAAATTGGCGCCAGTATATATATATATATATATATATATATATAATATATATATATTATATAATATCAGTGATTTCTGATTTTTTTTTTTAATGAAGGTAAAAAAGTTTTTGGTTGGAATTAAAAGCTATCATATAAAATTGCGTTAATTATCTCCTATCCAAAAATTTGTTTGAGTTTAGAGTTTTTTTTTTCACTGAATGCTATTACTTATGTATAAAAAGTTCCCAAATTAAAAATTTATCAAAATATTTTTAGATATTTTTAAAGGTTATGTCGAAAAATATATAAATAATTACATTAGTTCTAGTTGCATATAATGTAATTTTACATGCAAACCTACACACTTACATACCTACACAATATATATATATATATATATATATATATATCTTTGGATATCTTCCGCCCGAATTGTTCATTCTGATAAAGATCAAGCGTTTCACTCCACCTTAGACCTACAATTTAACGTGGAATCTGAACCACGCCCCACCAACAGCCCAGCGTCTTAACCACTAGGCTACCCAGGGTACCCATTTATCTACCAACCATTTTCTTTATTGTGTGGAAGGATGAACAGCTGGGTTTTGCTGCGCGCCGCCTGCCGTCACCGGGTCTCGATCCCGGGGCTGATGGGTTTATCCTCAGCGACGCTAACCACTACACCACCGAGGTGTATATATATATATATATATATATATATATATATGTGTGTGTGTGTGTGTGTGTGAAATAAAATAACTTTTTTCTGAGCTGAAGCACGAGTCTTTTGACAAGTGGTTCTGGAGGCGATTCCAACCGAAGGGGTACCCTCTCTTGGAACCTGCATTCATTCTTTATTTTTAAAAGAAGCATTCTTCAAGTTCTTGAGGCGTGACCCGGACCTAGGACTTGACCTTAGAAGTATATTTGATATCCACAGGGTCATTAATTCAACATAGATATTCTCTGTTCGTGACCTTAAATTATATGGATTATAAAAGAGATATTGCACCTCTCTCCCTCTTTCAAGAGAATTTTGACTCCTTCTGGGATCCTACCGTCTCGTCTTATATCCTATCTCGCCTATCTCATCTGTGAACGCGATGTAAAGGTGTCATTTCTTTACCTTTGCTGCTACTCGTCACGTGATTAATTTCTATTATATATTTATACCATTTCTATTATATATTAAGCCATCATTTATGAACAAGTTTCTGTAAACAAATTAAAGTTAGGACGGAAAAGCAGCATTTTTAATAATACAACAGAAAACTTCGATTAATATGTCTATCCGGATGTCCGGGTTGCATTCAAGACCCATATTTATTTTATAAGATAGACTTACACACACACACACACTCTCTCTCTCTCTCTCTCTCTCTCCTCTCTCTCTCTCTCTCTCTCTCTCTCTCTCTCTCTCTCTCTATATATATATATATATATATATATATATATATATATATATATATAAAACGTTTCAAAGAAGGGGGAAGGGTTTAAAAAATAAGTAACTTTTTAATTGTTCCAAATAGAACAAAATAGCACACATCATGAAATAGCACATTTCTACAGAATAGAATGAACGCTACATTGCCCAAGATGGAGGATATATTGAGGAGTAAAGTGCGGGTCTGAACTATGTGAAAGGTTTACAGGATATGTGTTATTTTGTTCTATTTAGAATAATTAAACAATTATTATTTTTAAAACCTCTCCCGGATTTTATAACAACCCTGTATATATATATATTTTTTTTTTCCCTCTCTATGGTTGTGTTGGCATATGTGTTTCAGTAACTCTCTTAACACCACTAATCAAAATACTACCCCCCCCTTTTATTTTGAGAGGTTTCGTAATGTGACCAACATTATTTTACTGAAACCAACTTAAAAATCACTACTTTTAATCTCTCGAGTCAAAAGTAAATAAAATTAAAAAAAAAAAAAAAAATACAAAAAATTGATTTTGTTTCCTTCGAAATGTTAGGGTTTGCTTACGTTTTAAACCAACTCTTATGGTCATTGTATGGGTTATGGGTTTATTCTCTGCGGTTCCTATAAAATTCGTGGACAGTTCAGACCCGGATCACGGTGGGCCTATTTGCGATGCGACACCTGACCTGGAGGATACCCAATATTTTTAATTTTCTCCTACATTTTTAATAGTTTGGCTGAATCAGAGACGGGAATGATGCCATATTCAAAATTTCAATCATACCATAAGACGCTATATTAAAATATTTATTGATATGTAATTAATATTAAGAATTAAATTAATAAATTACTTTCAATCATCGTTAAATTAAGTTAATATGGTTCTAGGATATGACCGAAGAATTGTTTTGTGCATTACATTAAGTTACGTCAAATTACATTAAATTACATTAAATTACATTAAATTAAGTTAATATGGTTCTAGAATATGACCAAAGAATTGTTTTGTGCATTATTTGGTCCTTCTGAAATCGGTATTTTATTAGGTATTAATTAAATCATATTTGAATATAATTTTATAGGTCTCGATGATGTACAGACCCTGACCAAATTATTAGAATCACTAGTCAAATATTAAATTTTTTTTACACTCTTTGGGGCAATTAATTCATTAATTATTTAGAACCTGTATCCAGTAATTTGGAGTATAATACGAAAGTCGTATCTTGCTGAGAACCAGAGCCTGTTGCTTCAGTGTATCGTGGTAACACTCCTCAACCATAAACCCCAGAGTTTTTTTTATGGGAAATAATAAGAAGGAAAATTATGGGGAACTTAAAAATAAATAAAATTTAACTGATTTCAAGCCTAATTCGAGTCTTGAATCTTGATGAGAAGCTGTGCCATCATTGTCTCAAGTGTATATATACTGTATATATATATGTATATAGGTAGTATGCTTGAATTAAAGCTAAAGGACAAACCAAAAGTACTGAAATTGAAGTACGATTCTTAAATAAAAGTTTTTAATTAAGTGACTTGTTTTATTTTTAATGATATTTATTTCTTAAAGAATGAGATAAGGTAAAATTAAAAAGTAACATTCGACTGATGATTCTAATAATTTGGCCAGTGTTTGTATATTAAAAATGACTGGTGATTCTACTGAATTGGGCAGTGTTTGTCTATTAAAAATTACTGGTGATTCTAATAATTTGGCCAGTGTTTGTCTATTAAAAATTAATCCTAACAACTGGACATTCACACTGGCTTTGAATTTGCTTTCTCTCAGTAAAGAGAACCAACTTATCCCTTTTGATTCGCTTTCAACGACAAAAGAACCCATCCTACTCCAAAAATCTAACCAAACATAATTAGCCTAAACTATAATCTAACCATACCTAGCTTAGCCTAACTTGATAGTTAATATTAACCTAATTTAACCTCAGTCGATATTATGCACGTTCCGGTATAATGAATTTGGGCTTTGTACAAGTATAATTTCTGTAGGGTCAGACCTCAGGCATGTGTATCTTAATATCTTACGCAAATAGACTTCATTTAGGCATACTGTATTTTACGAGTTTCTCTTTGATTCTACTATCCCTTAGGGCCCTATATATATATATATATATATATATATATACACGGTGAACCAAAAGTAGGTGGACAGTAGGTTGAATACGGTTTGTGTTATATTATATTATAACTATGGTGTTCATTATAACTATGGTGTTTGTGTTTTATTATATTAAATATTATAACTAAATTTATTTAAATTTTATTTTGTATTATAGTATACAAAAAATTAAATATGTATTCTCAAAATAAACGTTATCATTTACTGTCCACCTACATTTGGTTCACCCTATATATATATATATATATATATTCTTATTTTAGTAAATAAAATATAAAATATTTAATATTTACGACATCTAATTTACTTTAATGAAAGGCAAAATTTTTAGTGAAACCAACAAATTTATTGATGAAACAAGTTTTCAATTTTTAGTTTTTATTTATTCATCAACTGAGGATCATTTAGAGAACAGTTTAGAATAAAAAAAAAATTAATAGTCTAATTGTTGATGCAAAATTTTACTGTTAAAACAGCCAATTAAAAAGTAGCTCCGATTCGATCCAACTTTTGAAACTAGATTGGATTGACCGTTTAGTCAAATATACACATATAGCGACTAATTATAGCGATAATATACTGTATATATATATATATATATATATATATATAATATATATATATATATATATATATATATATATATATGTGTGTGTGTGTGTGTGTGTGTGTGTGTGACTAATATTAAGTTTCACGGAGACCAGATTACACTAGGTTAGGCGGTCGTTTTAGATTGGTTACTTATTTCCCACATGGCCAATTTCGTCCATCATGATCTTTGTAACAAATTTCGACTTTGTCAAAAACACCGGTTTCCGCAAAACTTTATATATATATCTATATATATATAATATATATATATATATATATATAATATATATATATATATATATATATATCAAGAGTGCTTGATTAATACACTCAATGGTATGTCTTCAATCTTCTTATATTTGAAGTTCGCACCACTTCATTCTTAGTCCACAAATGAACACTCTCGAAGTAGTAATTTCAAATGAGGCTCTTCCCAAATCTCTCTTCCTTACTCCCTTTTCTGGGATTTCCAGCTAGTTTCGTTCATTATCATGGGTGGGGTTAGGTTAGGTTAGGTTAAAGTCGTGTATATAAACGTTATTTTCTATTCATTTAGATTTAGTTGAGGATGGTTTTCCAAATTGGAAACCGTTTCTTCAAATCAGGAAAGAGATTTCCGAAATGTGAAATTCATATTTCAAAAATTCTCACTTTCAGAATGAAAAGAAAAGTTTATAAATGAGAATGCCACAAAATAGGAATCAATCCAATACGATAATAATAATAATAATAATAATAATAATAATATTAATAACTAAAAGTTAAAAAATAGATAAGCAAACAATATTTTTATTTTATATAATTTGTAAAAATCCTTCGAAATTGCTAAGTTTGTGGAAGATACTCATTGAAAAACAGACGATTTGGACTTTCACGTATGCATGAAAGTTCTTTGGAGTAATGAAATGCAACTCATAATAATTTCGGCATTGTTCCAGTCTCTGAAATCTGAGCTGTGTGATTCCTAGTCTCTTCCTTCGAAGGAGTGACACGTCAAACGGTCGACCCCATGCCCCTATCCCATATTTATAATCGTGGGGCTCTTGAGGCTCCTGCCTATGAACTATAGTTAGCCCATTAAATCTAAGCACCTAATCAAAAGAAAGACTACTTTCCTCTAAAACTGCTCTCGTCC
>JAJOZX010001631.1:742500-790000 GCA_023014485.1 Bathynomus jamesi
TCTAAAACTAAACCCAATTACCATCCGAACAACGTTGGAAAATAGGAAAGGCAGAATGTGTAGTGCTCCCAAATTAAAGGCCCGACAAGGGACCTCCTCAACTCTGAAGGAAAATAGCTTGGTTGTCAGGGGGCCAAGACTTTTCAACCAGCTTCCAAAGGACCTCAAAAACGTTACAGGGGTCAAAGTTGAAGTCTTCAAGAGAAGACTAGATGCCTGGCTCAGGACGGTACCAGATGAGCCGGGGGTACCTGGCTATGTACGGTGGAGAGCGCAAGAGAACAACTCACTCCTTGACCTTCGTGTGAAGAAAGACCGACGCACGGAACCCTAAAGAGGTCAACGAGGTATATATACATGGTGTCCATAAAGTCACGCATCATAGGAACATAAGCAATGTCTATTTAGTTATGTCTCCATCAGGCCAAATATATTGAGGAACATTCAAAGAAACCTGCTTTTTCGTTTACAAACATGTTTTGAGAATGGTGGGAATCATTTCGAACAAATAAATAAAACAAAATAAATAAATACACAAAATAAATGTATTTTCCTATGATGCGTGACTTTATGGACACCCTGTATATATTTATACAAGTGTGTGTGTGTATATATATATGTATATATATATATATATATATATTGTCGAAAGTGTAATGTATAAATATACATTTTTCTTTATATAATTATTCATAAATCATTTATTACAATTTAACATTTTCAAATTATATTTTTAAAATTATATTTTATTTATAATTTTTTTTCGAAAACAGAATAGAATTTTTTACAAAGTCGTTTTTTGAGCAATTTTTTTTTTTTTTTTGTTATGAAACTTTTCCAAAATTGTCCGATTCTCTTTCTAAAGTGGATTTTACCCCTTTTTGCTCTATTTGAATGTTACCCTTTCGTTAAAGGTTTTCACTTGTATAAATAATTTTATAAATAAACAACCCATAGAAGTAGTACCTACCTTGAAGAGAGAGAGAGAGAGAGGAGAGAGAGAGAGAGAGATAAATTTCAAATTGTCACTACTTTCGCACTTACAGACAAACAAAACACCAGTTTTCATGTACTCATTGATAATATTTATCTATTTTTCCTAAACACGAGAATTCCTATCAGGTGGAAGGAAACTTTTCATTCTTGCGACACGCAACTTCAACGATTGCAATATTTGAATGTTGGTAGAATGTTGAAGTTGGTAGAATTTTTTTTTCAGTGAGTGAAATAATACTAACCCCGTGTGTAGTTAAACTATTTTTTTTCTATCGAATTCTATCGAATTCTATCGAATTTCTATCGAATTCACATCAGCATCACCGACAAAATATATTCTATATGTAGTTGCTAAAAAATATTTCATTGTTGCATAATCATGAATACAATTTAGGCCTTTATGCAGTATTTGCTGAGTACCGGGTCCCACCGATCCGACCATCAAATATAAACTTAGAATCATAGTTTGTCTAATTAAAACTGAAAATATTAAAGACTAGTATATCGTTTCAGTATTTCTGTTGATGAAAATCCAGTTTTAAGCCCCGAAAGAAACCCCATTTCGAAATTTTGCATTCCCCTCAAATGGAGTCCACATTTATAGCATACACTACAAACTTAAAAATTCATTACTATATCCCATTTATTTTTACCTACAATGCATTTGCTCATCATGCTGTTATTATTATTATTATTATTATTATTATTATTATTATTATTATTATTGATTGATTCAAAGAAACAAAATATGAAGAAATATAAAAATCTAATGGCGGCATCATTAAAAGTAGGACTTTTCCAAACCTTTTGTATCAGGGATTAACATTCAAACACATTTTTATGAACTTCCATCGGTAGAGAACATGACTGATAATGTTCAATAAGTTTTTCGTATTAGAACTTTTTCAAAACTTTTCAAAATTCAAAATAGCAACGAAGGAACAGATTTCACATAATATGATTTACGTTCACAAAAGTTGCACTTCACATTAATTCTGTGACAGAAGGGAAGAATAAATTCACCCGAAATGCAGTCTCGTTCGTAATCTCGAGTAAAGAGAGATAAACATAGTTCGAAGGTAGGGTATATATTACGTTTTCCAGACGTCCATTCTTTTTTAAAACGTTCTAATAAATGAATAAATCCCGAAATTAGGTGTAGAGAGAACAAATGTTTTTAGGTATTCTTGTTATATACTGTAGCTACGTGTAGCAATAAAAAAACAACTTGATATCAACAGCACATCTAAAAAAAAAGATTCCAAGTACACTCGGTGAAATGTGAGTTCCATTGTCCATTTTTGCTATTCGCGAGGAAATTTAGAAAAAGCAATAAAAAATGGAAATAAATGACAGAAAAATATATATGAATATGTTCACAATAATTCTAAAGAGATTTCCTTGTGTCTGTGTAATAACGTAATAGAATGCAAAAATACATCTCTCTCTCTCTCTCTCTCTCTCTCTCTCTCTCTCTCTCTCTCTCTCTCTCATATATACAGGGTGTCCCGTAAGTCTGGACCCATAGGGAAAAATAATAAAATTATAAAATAGTCCAAAAATTTATTTATAATATATTTTTTTATTATTTTTATTATTATTTTTATTATTTTTTTATTATGATCTTACTCCGCTGGAGTTTTATTTGTGGGGCCACTTGAAAGCCAAAGTGTACGAGGTCAAACTTCAGAACATTTTCCACCTTAAAGCACGCATTGTGGAGGCGTGTCAAGAAATTTCTGCGACTGTGATTCAGAAAGTGCTGTCGCAGTGGAGATTGCGTCTTCAACTATGTGTGCGACACAACGGCGGACACTTTGAACAGATTATGTAATAAATTTTTGGACTATTTTGTAATTTTATTATTTTTCCCTATGGGTCCAGACTTACGGGACACCCTGTATATAAATGATTAATCTGGGCCTCCCTAGACCCGGCTCCAAACGAGGTGGTCCGAACCACTATTTTTAAATTTTTACAAGTTTTTATGTGAATTGCAGCTAAACTACTTCTTTGCTTTAATATATAATAAGAATAATCTCGAATAACACATTTCTGCACTCAAAACAAACCTTCTAAATTCAGAACTTATAACTTCTTTTTGAGTGTACATTGCAGGGGAAGCTTTTCCTTCTTTCGGGTATGAAAGCTTTTTCTCAGATTGATAAAATAACTTTTTTTAATGATACATAACTTCTTTAGACAGAAGAAATGATATTCAAAACTTCCTTTCTGCGTAATTTGAGACAACAGAAGATGATATATATATATATATATATATATATTATATTATATATATAATATATATATTATATATATATTATATATATATATTATTAGAATTATTTGATTTACGTCTGTAATATATGAAAAGGGATCTGATCACGTGATGATTGTTTTCAGTTTTTAACGTAACCTTTCACGAGATTGATCTCACGATGACCGATTTAAATTTTTTAGTGTTTACTAAACGTTTCGACAATATTTTTATTTTAGTAATTCTGTATTTTTTTTAAAATGTTTTTTGTGTGTTTTGTTTACCGCGTTTGTTCTGAATAATTTTGGTGTTTAAAATATATTTTTCTTGTATAAAATGTATCTCGGAGTTTTCTTTTGGGTTTAGAATCGCGAATATTATTTTGTTGTTGTTGTTGTTTTGTTGTTGTTGTTTTGTTGTTGTTGTTGTTGTTATTGTTGTTGTTTTGTTTTGTTGTTGTTTAAGTTGCTTCGTAACAGCAAAGGTTATGTGACGAAGGGGACCTATGGCTTTCCCTGGGATCCGAACTAAGGATCGCTATACACCGTCTGAACGTAAAGAATGGCCACCCATGCCACACCCAACGTCGCGCGACCGCTTAACTTCGAATTAAACTGAGACAAGCGTCGTATTTACTAATTCATGTGGGTTTTATTTTTTATTTTTTGTGTAAATTCTCTTCTCAACTTTTTCTCGTTACGTTACTCGTGAAAACCAGACGAACAGCATCAAACCAACAATGAATAGAGAGGACAGAAAGAATGCTGTAGTTTTTCTATTCGTTTCATTCATTCTGCTTCCCTTCTCTCTCTCTCTCTCCTCTCTCTCTCTCTCTCTCTCTCACGTGTTTCCTATCAGTAATAACAAAATATTAAAAAGATATTATTTAGATAACGTTGGAGTGGGAGGTGAAATTCGTCCATTTTAAAACTTAGGCGATTCAAACGTGATACCGTCAATTACTGACAATTTTTTTCATCGCAAACCCTCAAAATAATTCCAAATTACTTGATATAATCAATTTAAACATAGTCACTACTACTACTACTACTACTACTACTACTACTATAATAATAATAATAATAATAATAATGCACTAAAGAGAGCGCTTTCCATTAACTATTTCCTTCTTACGAAACAAAAAAACTCCTTCTCCTGCATCTAATTCAATTCGTCCACCTAAAGTCTAAATAAAACGCTCGTTACAGGATTTCCTAATTAAAAACTAAAGAACGTATTTAATAGCATTACATTTCTAACGCGTAAAATGTTCCCAAATAATTTTTCATTTCGTTTCGAGACATATAAATAAAATAAGAGCAAAACCTTAGATGCTAATGTTAATTCAAAATAGAATCAATTAGGAGGGATTCTCTTATCCTCGCGTATTCCGTTTTTCATTTGTTTTCCGAAGTGCGCATATCGTGGTCTTTTGTGCGACACTGCGGATATCAGCGTCGGGACGGAAGCGACTAAGATGTGCTTTTGTTAATGCATCGCAATCGGAACAATACGCGGAGTGGCGCGTCGCTTTCCGCTTCTGTTTGCGGTCCTTTCTTTACGTCAATTCAAACGAAAGCAAATTCTTATTTGTTGCTCAGTTCTCTTCTTTAAAATATCGCCAGTCAACCATATTTGCTTTTCCATTCTTACTTAGTTTAGTTTGATTTTTATTTTTGAGGGTTTGTACAACTTTTATTTTAAGCAGCTTTATTTATATATATGAGATAGATAGATAGATAGAGAATGAGAGAGAGAGAGAGAGAGAATGAGAGAGAGAGAGAGAGAGAGGTAGAGAGAGAGAGAGGAAAAAAACCAAGTACCTTCCATAATCCAAACATTACTTATAGATCTTAAACGAAAATTGTATAACGACGTAGAGCAATTAATTAAAAGAATCTATAGGCTAAATAAATGAGATATAAATATATGTGAACTCGCGAATTAATAAAGTAAAAACTATTAAGTGAAAGTTGCAGACAAATGTTTTGGTACCGCGATGATGTTCACATATTGGAGGACCTATGTGATAGGATTAATACGTATTGTGCTTCAATAAATCGATTATTGGATCCTCCTTGTTTGATTTTACTGTACACTAATGACGACTGCTCACTTCACCCAAGCTCAAAACATTGGGAATAGCAATAATAATAATGATAATAATAATAATAATAATAATAATAATAATAATAATAATGTTTAGGGTCGTTTTACTTCATTTGTAACATCTAAAATTTTATGACGGACTGAATCCACGGATTTTTGTGGGGTTTGAACCACTACTACTCCACCAAATGGTGGTTGCTATAATGAATTGTCACATAAGGCATCGATTTCTTAGCAAAGTGCAATTTCTCCCATTACTTTAGCTACTGAGGTTTACAATTTTTTTCAAAACGCGGTAAGTATATATATATATATATATATATATGTATATAGAGAGAGAGAGAGAGAGAGAGAGAGAGAGAGAGAGAGGAATAAAATGACAACCGCTTGAGCTAACATTCTTTAATTACCAGACGATTCCCAGAACCAATTCGCATCTTCAGTGGTAGTCACAACTAAAAACAAGGCAAGGTCTCCCGTCGGCCCCACTTTTGCCAATACATTCCTTCGCTTTCACGGACAACAGTGGCTTCATGATTATCCTTTGTATTTCAGACCAGTTCTGTATCGTAAATACGTTGATGATACATTCCTCCTATTTAGACATCGTTCACACGTATCACAATTTCTCCATTATCTTAATTCGAAAAATCCATGTAAGTTATTAAATGTACTTATGAAAAAGAAGCCAACTCGCAACTAACATTCCTCGATGTTAAAATTTCAAAAGTAAACAATAATTTTACTACTTTTATGTTTAGGAAAAGAACTTTCACTTGTTTAGGTACGAACGATCTGAATGATATAATCTACATTTACGAGATCAACTAGATTAACTCCATTGCGACACTCAATGACTGTGCCTATAAAATTTGCTCTTCCTATCAAAATTTTCATTCAGAAGTAATTTTTTTTAACCAAGTACTTCAACGACAACCTCTCTCCTGTTAGTCTGGTCCCTAAATACGTTGGATTTTATTTAAATAATATCTATAGCCACAAAACCCCACTTAGATACATTCCTCTCCCCTTTTATGTATACAGCAGCAAAAAGATTGAAATTGATTTAAAGTTCTTATTAACTCCACTTTACCCACGAACTGATTTCGGGTTTGTTGGTGACAATATGTCACGACTGGTGAAGTCCCTGTCTAAGTCCCTGATATCTCGACCCGTATATGCGTTTCACTGTGGCTGTAATGCCACATATATTGGCTCCACTTCACGCCAATTAAAAACGAGGGTCGATGAGCATTTCGGAGATAGTAGCAGATCCTCCTTGCCTTTGAATGAACCAACTAAATCATATATCCGAGAAGATAGTTTAAATTGTAAACACAGTGGCACTCTCACTAGTGTTTCAATCCTTTGTAAGTTAACTTGTGAAACTGATCTAAGACTTATGGAGTCATTTTATATTCTTCATAATAAACCCACTCCGAATGATTATGGTTCAGCTATTTAATCAAACATTGTAAGGTAATGTACTTTTAGTTATTTTAATTGTTTTGAATAATCTCTTAGTATTTTAAATCATGTATTAGAATATAAAGGAATTATGTATATATTTTAGGTTCTCTTTTAACTTTTGAATGTAATGTAATTGCCTTGTTTTTATTGTGATTACCACTGAAGATGGGAATTGGGTCTCCCGAAACGTCTGGTAATTAAAGAGTGTTAGTTCAAGTGTTTGTCATTTTATTCATCTTGAAGTGCCACTTGAAATGTCCCAGAAGTCTGGACTCGTAGGGAAAATAGAGATTATATTTTTAAAGTGAAATAAACACAGTTCTAATGTTAATTTTGCATATTTCAGGAAAGAAAATACCCTGACAGATCGGTATACCAATCAAGAGAAGGTGGAACTGGTATTGCTGCATGTTTCCGGAAAAAGCCAGAGGGAGGCATGTCAGTTATTTTACGAACTACCTCCCTCTGGCTTTTTCCGGAAACATGTAGCAATACCAGTTCCACCCGTCTCTTGATTGGTATACTGAGCCATGAGGGTATTTTCTTTCCTGAAATATGTAAAACTGACATTAGAAATGTGTTTGTTTCACTTTAAAAATATAATGTCTGTTTTCCCTATGAGTCCAGTCTTCTGGGACACCCTGTGTATATATATATAATATATATATATATATACACACACACGACTGAACTTCTAGAACTTATTGTAGCTACAATATTGAATAATAAAATTATTACAAATGAAGCTTAATAAATTTAATATTTAAAAAAAATCTACTTTGAAAAGTAAACAGAGAAAAATGGTATTTATTGGTAAGCCATGTCAAAAGACATGAGATCGACAGTAATATACTGTCGAAACGACTATTTCCTCATGTCAAATGTCGCGGTTGAATGGGAAAATATGAATGCCATGAGGGAGGAAAGATTCTTAGAAATTATACTGTCTACGCGTTCATGAAGATGCTAAAAACTCATAAAATATAAGTTAAAGGATTATAGTGGAATGTGATATCTTGAAACACCCTATCCCACGTACGGCACAGGATCATTTCAATATTTTCTCCCATAGATTTATAAATACATAATTTGGCCAATTATATAAAAACAATCAATATGTTGACACATTGAATATTAAAATCCGACACAACTCCAATTTCCAATTACAACTTCTAAAATTTGTTATTATTTGATTTAGCAAATTCTATTACTCCCTTTTCGGGGTTGTATTTCGAATCAGTGGAGCGAAAACAAACATTGGATGACTAATTGAGAATTTTTTTTAAAATTTAAGTTAAATTAACCTTTGAAGAGGCTTATTTGTGCAACCTTCAGACATTTACTTTGTGAAGTCATCAGGGCGAAAATGATTTGCAATAGTTCTCGCTCTCTCTCTCCTCTCTCTCTCTCTCTCTCTCTTTCTCTCTCTCTCTCTCTCTCTCTCTCTCTCTCTCTTCTCTCTCTCTCTCTCTCTCTCTCTCTCTCTCTCTCTCCATACTTTTCTCTCCCCTTCCCGTGATATTCAGTGCCTCGTTAGAGAGATTGGTTGTTCTTGCATAGTGATGAGACGCCTTGCTTTGCCGCGGTCAAGTCTTTCACCCAACTAAATAATATATAGACCTAATTTTATTTTTAAAACCTTCTTACCTTATTATATATATATATATATATATATATATATATATATATTGAATTTTCCGAAAAGGATATAATTGATGGTGTATTACAAGTCCCAAAAAACTTAAAAGAAAAATCCTATTCGCATTTTGGAATGCCAATATTGGTCTTTTATTCAGAACAATTCCTTAGAAACGAACTTTGCATACTATTTGCAAGAGAAAAACCTGTTAAGTCCGAACCAACTTGGATTCAGGGCTGGAATATCATGTCTATCACAGTTAAGAGAAAATATTGGAACACTCTTTCACAAACAGAATATAAACGTAATGTGTACTGATTTGGTTGAAGCCTTCGATAAATGTGATCATGGGGTTATAGCAAGCAAGCTTAAGAAAATAAGAATCACTGGAGAGCCGGGACAATAGATCTTTAATTTTTTTAGTCAAAGAACACAAAGAGTGAAATGAAGTGTAATCTAAAGTCTCAGAAGTCATTAGTTTTGTCCCACAAGGTGAAGAATTAGCTCCCTGACTGTTTATAATAGTGATTGCTGACATTAAAGACAGTGTCGTATCGTGCTTCGCGAACAACATAAAGATATGTAAGGAAATATCAAATGAAGGTGACATAAAAAAATTACAAAATGACATCGCAATATTATTCAGCTTGGAGGAAGACAACAATATGAAGTTCAGCTAAGAAAAAATCCAGCTCATAAGATATGGTAATAGCAAGGAACTACAGAATAAAGGATACAAAATATTGCAAGACAAACAGATAACACCAAATCCACAGGTCAGAGATCTCGGAGTAACCATGTCATCGGATGTAGAATTCAGAGGACACTATACATTAAAATTAGGACATCTAGAAAAATAATGGGAATTATCTGGAGGAGCTTCGATAGCAGAAAAGAAAATATTATGCTTTAAGCGTTTAGTCTTACGAATAGTTCAGTATTAGTCATTACTCACAAACCCATATTGAAAGCGAGACATTATAAACATAGAAGCCATACAAAGGATTTTCATATCTTATTTAAAACGAAAGATAATGACTACTGGTCCAGATAATGCAGCTGGTTGTGTCCACTCAATTGGGTGTAAACACTATAACTCAGTTTACATAAGTCAAACTGGAAAAAACTTTAAACGTCAGAGTAAAACAGAATAAATATGCGTGCAGGATAGCAAGTAATTTTAATGCATTGTTTAACCATATGTAGAGATATAATTCTAGTATTAACGGGGAGAGTCCTAAAATTCATGTTAAAAATAAAAAATAAAGCCCTAATTGAAAAAAACATTCTGGAATGTGCATTTATCTATTTTATAACTATTTTCAATAATAGTTCGGGACCACATCTTGTTAAAATATCTTTTTCCTTTAATTCGTTCTGTTTAATTTTTTTTGTTAAACCTTCCTAATTGTTTTGTTTACCCTGTACAGAGATATACATTTTTGGCTTCTTTGCCTTTTCCCTCCTTTCCCTGACGAGGTGTACTATTTAAATACACTAAAGGCCTTGGAACCACTTTTCTTTTTTCCTTGTGGATGTCATCATTTATTTATTTCATATGTTTAATGTTTCATTGTGAAATTCCACACACACACACACACACACACACACACACACACACACACACACATATATATATATATATATAGAGAGAGAGAGAGAGAGAGAGAGAGAGAGAGAGAGAGAGAGAGTCTAATAAAGTAAACCATTTTTAATTTTTAATTGTCGCTTATTTCCTGACTGATCAATAATTAAAAATATTAAATTTGAGTTTTTGCATTAATTAAATATCCTAAGTTAATAACCATTTAAAAAAAAAAATCTGGTCCTGTATTTTTAGGGAAATGTCGCTAAATTTCTGAACAAAGATTGTCTTTCAAAATACTATTTTAATTCGATGTACAGGGTGTTTAAAAAATCGCACTACAGTTGGAAAATTCTCATATGTATAATAAATAAATTTTCCAAGTGTAGTGCGACTTTTTAAACACCCTGTAGATCGAATTAAAATAGTCTACAGGGTGTTTAAAAAGTCGCACTACACTTGGAAAATTTATTTTATTTATTTTATGTACTGATATAACTAATATGTATGTATAATAAATAAATTTTCTAACTGTAGTGCGACTTTTTGAACACCCTGTATTTCGCTACTTATTTTAAATTTCTTTAAATATTTTCTTTCTTCTGAGATTAAAAATCGACCCAAATAAATTAATTGCAAAGGTTATGTCAAATTTTTTTTTTTTTTTTTCTCTTTATTAAGGAAATATTTGCCTGATGATAATTCTTTGCCCTTTATATATTTTAAAGATTATAAAAAATATGTTGTTTACTTTCTATTCATTAAAGTGTTTAATTAACAAAAATAATTTGATGTATAAACTAGTTAGTTAATTTTAAATACTAGTCACATTAACTATTTAAATACCACTAAAATTTTAAACAAGAAAGCTTGGAACGACATTTAGATTTTATTAAAATTTAATCTATTAATTTTAAATGAATCAATTGTTTTTATTTTTTAAATTTTCAAATGACATCATTGATTTAAGACTTCTTTCCAAAAAGGATTTCAAAAATCGATAAATATTTCATTATCCCTTTTTAAGTAATTTATTTCTATTACTTTGATCAGGACGTCAAATGTGTGCCAAGTGTCGAGTGTTAGGAATGTTTGCGAAAGATACAAATTTCTTAAGAGAAGGATTCGTAAATTAAATTTCCTTCGTTTGGTTATCTTCAAAATCTGCTTCGTTACTCTCAGGCGTGACCTTGTCAAGAACAGACATTAACTTGCGTACTTAACAAAATACATCTCAGTGTTGTCCACAGTGAAGTTCAGGTGATAGCAAGACTTCCTACACTTTTCGTATCCAGGCCAATCTGTTGCTGTTAAAACTGCGAGTGAAGTATCACTTCAAGCGTGAAGTGAACTTACTGAGATGATGCGCATCTGAATGAGAGATAACGCAATGGTTCATCGAGCTAAAAAAATATAATAGTGTTACTTAAAATTACTCTGAAATATTTTTTATTTAATTTTTCATATATTTTTTTTGTAAATTTTATTTTATAATTAATTTTAAAAATGTTTTGCAGTACTTCACTTCTTGAACAAATGAAAACCTCTAACGTATGAAACCTTTTTTGAGTTATGAATTAATTATATTTGTCGATTGTGTTCAATTGTTACGTGCTGCAGTTAAATGATTCCATAATTGACTCACTGAAAATTTTTTTACGTTTTTATTAAAAAAGTGATTTTTACTTGCATAGATTTGTATCCAGATTCTATTTTATTCTTTATTATTACTCGCTTTAGATTATATTATATCACTCTATCTATGCTATCATCACTTATCATTTACGCACAAAATGATTCTAGTTGAATCTTCAGGCTCAACATTTACCACTTTCTTCTTTTTACTGGAAAGCAGCGGCTAGTCCTTCTGAGATGACTCGTACCTCTTGAGGGTAATTCTACGTACATACAGTGTTGGGTATAACTGTATCGCGTGTTTCCAGCCTGTAATTCACGCATCTTGCCCGCCTATTTTGAATATAAAACGCATTCTCGTACTTGTATAATATTTTTAGTAGCTCCGTCCATTGCCAGTGTCCGTAGCTGAATGCTTTTTTTACGCAGGAAAGAGGGGCCAAGGGCGAATGTCCACAACCCCCCCCCCCTCCTCCGTCTCTACCGTTTCCCTATAAGCGCAGTGAAGACACTGAGGTTGGCACGTGTAGCCACTGTGGTCGGTTACCCCGAGGCGCAGTGCAGACACGTAGGTCGGCAGCTCGGACTCAGATGATGCTGGTAATAATAATCCTGGAGTTAATGCAGTGGACCACATTGGTTGGCCTGAGCGCTGTGCCAGTTTCTGGCCCGCCTGACTGATTATTATTATTAACTCCGTCCAAGTCTGTTTACTTATTTTCACGTAAAAATATTATAATTTTGATGTCCACATGTTGGGCACAAGTACAGCATCGAAACATTATACAGGGTGTCTCAGAAGTCGCGCACCATTGGCTAATGTAGCTTCATTCAATTTAATTATTTTAAGATAGCTTTTTGATTAACTGTACATACTATTAATTTTATTATTCAAACATATATTGTAATTAAACCACTTATAAATCATTTCGACTCGTAAACCTCGTAAATTTTAATAAAGCCTATGGCGCGCGACTTCTGAGACACCCTGTATATATTTTTATGCAAGAAGGAGGGGGCCAAGGGCAAATGCCCACAAAAGTGCCCCCTCCCGAAAGAAAGAGAATGAGAGACCCGAAATCAAGGTCCAAAGTTTTCGAGATGCATGAACACTGCGTTTGAAAGATTGGAGGTCATAGACAGGGGGAAAGATGGACTGAGAAAGGTTGTTCCAGAGCTGACCTGTTGAGTACACGAAAGATTGGGAATATCGATTAACCTTAGCATCAGAGAGCTGGACAGAAAAGGGATGTGCCATAAACATGTTGAAACTTGACAAAGAGGAAACGTATTTTCTTTACGTTAATAGCAATATCATACCGTTATGGGTATAGTTATGGGTATAGAAATAAATATTCAACAAGGTTACGTTTAGAAATTTGTGTGACCATGAGTCTATATAGTCAAATAGCCACGAGTAACCTTATTTACAAATAAGGTTACTTATATATATAAAATATTTACTACCAATACTTTTATCATTTTATTTTAAAAAGTTCCATACTGGGTATATGGGTAGGTATTAAAATTTTAGTAGTTGTTGGTATAAACGAAGAAAAACCTATAGTCAAAATAATTAAATATTTGCTCATTATATACCAAATAGTTAATTCATCTATACTGTATGGTTAATTCAACCGTAATAGAGTTGGAAGAGTTGATCAATCACTTGGTATAATGTACAAATAGTTAACCCTATACTTAATTGTTTTAAACAAAGAATTTTTTCAGTGTACGTATAAAAATGACCTTCGAATACCATCCCTGGTTAATACAAACTTATACCACAGTATTATATAATGAATCTCCGAAGTTAAAACTGAAGGAATGATCAAATTGATTACGTAAATGTAATTTAAGTTTGATGAAAGTTTCAGTTTGATGTGTACTCACCATAAACATGGAAAAATAAACCATGGTCGTAATCTCTTGTTTCTTTTCGTCTTTGCTGGAGCATTTTTAACCTGTTGCTCGTCTGGATGTTATTTCAACGTCTTATTTTCTTCCTAAGGTTTACCTGTGCAGGTGTCAATATTTTTTCATCAAAGGTTAAAAAAAAAATCTGATATTTGCAGAAGGAAAAATTTATAGATGCTTTTTCTTACATTTCCGGTTTTTTTTAAAGACATTTGTTTGTTTTTACATTGTACGTTGAGTTCAGTTTATTGTTTGTAGGTTTTCATTGGGGTTTTAAAACGTTGTAATTTGACAGTTTTATATATATAAAATAAAAAGTTGTAATTTGACAGTTTTATATATATATAATTCAGAATAATTCGGAGCGATTTAAGCTTTTATTTATTTTTAATTCTCAATTCAGGGAAATTACTGTTGACTTTACAGGTTTTTAAGGTTTTCAGGCATATTTTTTTGTTTATATGTGGATCTATAAATGTAATCATACGTCTTTATACGGTATTTGAATACTGTATTTGTTACCATACAAATGCATATTTTTTACTTAAAAATTGATATTATTTAATTTTAAAACCTATTTGGTATAATGTTTATTTAACCCTTCAAGGACGACTGATGCAAATTGGTAACGTTTCGAGTATACGCATTAATAACTAAACCTTACAAAAAATCTGTCGCTAAAGGATTAATTTCATACTAAATTTGCAAGACCTTCGGATATTATTATACTTAACATACGTTTCCCAACAAATTCCAATACATATTTTTATATAAATTTTTGTGTTCATTAACGAAAATTTATACTTTCTTCGTTTATGGATTTATTAATTTATATTTAACTTTATTCTTTTACGAACATCTCAAGTATAACATCAACAGCAGACGAAATGAGAGATTTTTGTCATTCCCGTTTTCGTGTCAGTTTGAACTTCATTCGTTCAATACTTATCTTGATGTTTAATTCTTCATTCTTATTTTAGTCTTTTTCATTATTAAATTTATTTTAGTGTTTCGTTTAGATGTGAGACGCATTTCATTTGTTTTATTTCTACTATTTTACCGTTAATGTTTAATTATATCTTTAAAAGATCAGAGAAAGGCACACGATACTGCCGAAACATCAATATGGCAAACTTTAATTTTACAATCGTTTATATTAGTTATCCTTCTACGATATTTTCTTTAAAATTTTAAATTAAAAGACGATAAAAAAAAATGTTAGTCCACAATTAAATTCTCTCTTTTATCCAGTCCCCAACAGTGGCCGGGGTACGTACCTCATTGGCTGGGTATTAACCATGATTCCTTTAATTAATTCATTGAATTAAAAAACAACACCACTAATTAAAAACTTAATTCCAGCCATTTACAGAAGGCCCCCCTCTCGCCCCCCCCCCCCCCCCCGAGAAGAAAAGTTAATGGCTTCAGAAGCTGTTTTCAAAATTGTTTTCATTTGTTATCATCAACATTATTTGAGTCTTCATATTGTCGTTATAGTTTTCGTTGACGTGTTCGTTGAAGATTTCGTCGATCGTCGGGTTCATTGTCGTTGTCGTCGATCTCCTTAATTTCTTTCTGTTGTTGTTGTTTTTTGGAAATGTTTGGGAGACGCGGATTCTCTCGTAATTAAAAGGATTAATTAATGAGCAATTAATAGCGTTAAATGTTTTCACTTTGAAAAATTACGTTTTTTGTTCATTTGAACGTACTTAAAACATAATAAATAAATAAAAAAAAATATATATATATATATAGATAGATAGATAGATAGAGAGATAGATAGATAGATATATTTGATTTTTAAAGTAAAATTTTGCAAATATTATGAAATAATGTTAGGCAAAAATTCAGGTTTCTCGTCTAAGAATGTGACATTT
Source organism: Bathynomus jamesi (assembly GCA_023014485.1). NCBI lineage: Eukaryota > Metazoa > Arthropoda > Malacostraca > Isopoda > Cirolanidae > Bathynomus > Bathynomus jamesi. Next base: position 757,986 of record JAJOZX010001631.1, read on the forward strand.
CACCACATAACGTGATACAATCACTACAAACCACCTATTTAACCCTGCCCCCCCCCTTCCTTTCTTCTCTCCCAACCCCAGTGCCAACTCATTTCATCCCCCCCCCCCCCCCGCTCTTTCCCCACCCCTCTCACTTGACTCCCCAAAGTTCTTTTTCGTGAAGTGAAATCGCGCTAATTGTTTGAACATGTGTTGTGTGAATTACGTCCTAGCAGCTGTTTGCTAGTTAGACCCGAGACCGGAGTTGTACTTTAAAGGTAAAAAACCGTAACTGCTTCAACCTTTTAATGCAGTTAATATCCTTTACCTTTGGCCCCGCAGTTATTAGGTCGAAAAGAAATCGTACAGCTTTTGTATACTCGCAATGAGTTTTAATTATTTGTCCCGAGAATGGATTGAAGTTAAGGAGAGCGTTTATGATAAACTTAATTACGAATTAATATAATGTCGAAAGTTGCTCTCGTATTTGTGTTCGCCATTTTGAATTGAGTTCTCGAACGAATATTGAACAAAGTTTATTAGGTTCAGAAAGCGGAATGGTCGCATACTTCTCGCAGTTCAGACGTATGATGACGTTTTTTTTCACAACTTTATGAAAGCTAACCTCTACATACTTCATTTTCAATTTTTTATGAATTTATTACAAAATTCCTTACAAAATATTCAGTTGGAAATATCATTGAGTTCGAAGTTCAATAAAGTTGTGTGTATATATATATATTTAATGTAAAGAACGACGCTTGTATAAAAGAACGTTCCGCACAAGATGAGGAGGGAGAACGAACAAATGAAAAATGAGGTAACCACCCGGGAATCGAACCCGGGATCTTCCGATTGCCGGTCAGATATGCTATCCACTACACCATGGGCCTTGATTGATCAGAAGTCGTAATTCTCCTACATACGAGCAGAAACCAATGCCCTGAGGGGGCACCTCTGATCAATCGAGGCCCATGGTGTAGTGGATAGCATATCTGACCGGCAATCGGAAGATCCCGGGTTCGATTCCCGGGTGGTTACCTCATTTTTCATTTGTTCGTTCTCCCTCCTCATCTTGTACGGAACGTTCTTCTATACAAGCGTCGTTCTTTACATTAATTATACTGTGTGTTGTTGTGTGTATATATATATATATATATATACAGTATATATACATATATATATACACTTGGAATCATTTTTATTTTTCCTTGTGGGTTTTCATTATACAGGGTGGGCCGTAAGTTTCCATACATAGGAAAAATAAACATTTTGTTATGGACACCATTTTTATTTATATAATATGCTCTACATGGTTGCCATTGTTTTGAAAACACATTTCAATACGTGTTCCCCACTGTTGATGAACACGCATTAGCACAGTTGACGTTATGCTTGTAATGGCGTTGGTGATACGTTCCTTTAGATGATTTATGTCTCGTATCTTTTCCTGATACACCATGGCCTTCAAGTGCCCCAAAAGATAGAAATCAAGGGGGGTGAGATCTGGGGATCTGGGAGGCCACTCCACAGGACCACGCCGACCAATCCAAGCATCCGGGAAACTGCTGCTGCTGATCCAAATACCGACGCACGTGAAGACCATAATGAGGTGGAGCTCCATCTTGCTGGAAGTAAACTGGGAAGTTACCTTCCTCGTTTAGCAGGGATGGGAAAATCTCTTCTTGCAACATGTTAAGATACCTTCGGCATTAAGATTTCCACTGAAAAAAAAATTGGTCCAATAATTCTGTCACCCCATATCCCGGCCCACACCATCACTTTACCGGCACCTTGCATCTTCGTCGGACTCAGCCAGTTAGGGTTAGCATTACTCCAATAACGTATGTTTTGCCGATTAACCTCTCCATTGACGTAAAAATTTGCTTCATCAGTAAACAAGATCTTACGTCAAACGCATATTCTTAGGGTATCTGAAACATAAAAACAAACTTTAATTTTTCCTATGTATGGAAACTTACGGCCCACCCTGTATATATAATATATATATATATATATATATATATATATATATATGATGCAAACCCACAAGGAAAAATAAAAAAATATTCCAAGGGAATTTTCTTTTTCGTTGTGGGTTTGCATCATTCATTCATTTCACGTGTTTGAGTGTGAAATTCATCCCATATATGTATACACTATATATATACTATCCAGCACTTTCGCGCCATATTTTTGAAAAAAAGGTAATTATTATGAACAATTAAGCCCAATCAAAATCATTGATTCGCTATAATTTTATGGGGCAGAAAATGTAAATAACTTTACATAAAAGAAAATAAATAACGAAAACCGAAAAGAAAATTAAATGTTAAATAAAAATAAAATGGAATAATTTAATTTTAATTCAAGGAGAACCTTTCAGCTAATTTGATACTTGTTTTCTATTAATTATATTATCCGTGACACTTGCGAAATGTCAAATGTAAGTTACTGAATGTCAGAAGTCCTCATGTGTGTGTGTGTGTGTGTCTGTGTGTGTGTGTGTTAAGAGATCTATTACAAACTCTTTTACAGTGGAGCTTTTTTTTTTTTTACATTTCGACTGAAAACCCTTCTCCAAACTCCTTTAGCTTCCAAAAGAAAAAAATCCAAAACTTTGAGAAACAAACCTATTTAACTTTCACAGTTGTCGACCTTTTATTTCTTGGTTGGCACTTTTACTCACAATAGTTGCCAATTACCCTTTATTGTTGTTGCCATTTGCTATTAAGTTGTATGTGTTCAATCGTTTAATTGTAGGATTTAGGGTGCTCTCTCTCTCTCTCTCTCTCTCTCTCTCTCTCTCTCTCAGCATCAAATAGATATATAATATGTGTGTGTGCAAGTTATTGCAAATAATGACAGTCGCGCGACATTTTATCGACAATATTTTTGTGAGTTAAATTATATTATCTTAGGTTAGATTACTTCCCAGTTAGATTCATTAAGTCAAGTCGGATTAAGTTATTAGAGTATCGACAGAATCAACGAAATTTGCGTCTTTGTGTAACATGCAGTAATTGAGTTCACATACAATTTCCACAAAATGTGAGTAAATATTGCATGAAACCACTTAAAAAAGTTCTATAAAAGCAAAATACTCTTACAAAAAGATACCCAACGGTCAGTTTTGTAACACCTCCCTCTGAAAATATGTTTAAAAAAGTTAATTAGTATATTCCTTTACAGAGATAGGTTTTCATTCGCAATGAGCATAAAAAACTTTCAGTTTACTGCATTTGTGCAAACTACTTTGGTGTTTTAGGTCGACCGTAGAAATATGGAAATTGGCGGAATCTGTATTTGGTATTTGAAGTTTGTCATAGTAATTCAGTAACTTCTGAAATTTCCATATTTCTAGGGTCAACCTAAAACACCCTGTATATTATTGTTTGTATCTGCCGGAACGTATTCTCTCTGCAAAGTGTATAACAGTAATTGCATATCTTACTCCAATCAATACCAAGTTTTTTCCCTACGAAACCCTATATTTGAGATTTAGAGTGCCCCCCCATGATAATAATGCCCGATCCATCGAGAAAGGGCAGCGAGGTTTTAACAAGTTTATAATAATTTCTTGAACGCTTGATGAACTAGTAAATATGGGGTTTGTGTCAAGTTCTTTCACTGATACTCGACCACAAATCGACAATTCCCAAAGGTAGATCTTATCAACAGTTCATCTCTTCGTTCTCGACCCGAATCTCAGATGGCCAATAACCATTAACTTTTCTCCTTTCCCCTCTCCCTCATTCTCTTCCCTCACATCTCCCTATTTTCCGTTATTTCGTTTTTGTTTTCTTCATCTCACGTTTGATTGTATTTATACTTTTATTACATTTTATTACATTTCTATTTATTTTCTTTAATGAGGAATAAAAGCTGCAATAAAGTAAAAAGTATTAGAAAATAGACATTCTTTCCATCAATATTTGAAGGTAACCACATTGGTCGAGAAGAAGCTGTTATTTCTGTTCGAATTTTATTGGCCTTCAAATTTTTTATTTCTCTCTTTTAATCTTCTCTGTGTTCACGATCTTTATTTTCCTCTACCTCCTCTTTATTAACGTCTTTTCCTATTTCCCATCTTCTCTCTTCCTTTTCTCGTCACTTTTTTATTTTTCCCCTCATTTTCCCCTCATTTACTATTGCTATCTCCCCTTTTCTGCCTTTCATGATATCCTATTCAAAATAAACTAATTTTATAGATTAAATTTTAGGTGTTTAGGATTTAAACGTTCGGTATTTTCCTCTCTTTGATGTGAATGACATCACAGGAGAAATTATGGCTTTTGATTTTTTCTCTCGATCCATGGATTCAAACTGGATTTAAAAAGGGATAAATTACACACTTTAATTACTTATATAAATTTTTAATATGTGGATAGACATATTTACATTTCATCTGAACAAAAAAACGTCTCAAATTTATAACAATAATTAAATTGTTTTTTTTTTTTTGTCCTTTTTAAGTTTAAAAAACGTGATTCATGCGAACACGTTTTTATTGACGCAAGTTTGGCAATTATTTGTTTGTATACAACTGAAATAAAATTCCTCAATCATTTTCAAAATGAATCGAATAAAAAAGAAAGAATTTCATTCGCAGAAAATTAATTTCTGAAGTAAGTATAAATAGTTTAAAGAAAATACAGTGTAATTATAATATTAAAAAATGGAACCTAAACAGAAAATAATTGTAATATACAGGGTGGGCCGTAAGTTTCCATACATAGGAAAAATAAACATTTTTTTATGGACAACCATTTTTATTTATATAATATGCTCTACATGGTTGCCATTGTTTTGAAAACACATTTCAATACGTGTTCCCCACTGTTGATGAACACGCATTAGCACAGTTGACGTTATGCTTGTAATGGCGTTGGTGATACGTTCCTTTAGATGATTTATGTCTCGTATCTTTTCCTGATACACCATGGCCTTCAAGTGCCCCCAAAGATAGAAATCAAGGGGGGTGAGATCTGGGGATCTGGGAGGCCACTCCACAGGACCACGCCGACCAATCCAAGCATCCGGAAACTGCTGATCCAAATACCGACGCACGTGAAGACCATAATTTAAATTTTCCTATGTATGGAAACTTACGGCCCACCCTGTATATATATATATATAATTTAAAATTTTGGAAAAACTGAGCACCCTCCTCCCTGCACTCTATATATATAAGGGGAGAGTTTCAGGAAATATACTATATTAATATTATAAAATCTTAATAAGCAATAATTTCATTAAAAATATGATAAAATTTTAATATTTTGTACATCTCCATTCGCTTTTATTATTTCTTTAATCTTTCGAGGAACACTGTCCGGAAGCCGCTTGCAAACGTCACTGCCGATCCTCTCCTATTCCTTATTTATTTTTTCACGTAGGTTAGATTTTGATCCATGAACAGCTACGTTTTTCAATGTTTTTTCTTAGAGTTTAACATAAATTTTTAATAGGATTGAGGTCTGGAGACTTAGGAGACCAATCGAGGCAGTGTACTTGTAAGAAAACTTTTTTCTGGCACGTCAGGTATGACTTGGGGTACTATCATGTTGAAAAATAACGCCAGATTTCGATGATTTTGGAAATAATTTGTCGATGGAGGGCTTGAAAACCTTTCCTAGCTTGTCTGTATATATAGGTTTCAGAGTTCATTCGGTCTCCACATAAAATCAGTTTTTTCCCACGCCTGATGAAGACACGCACACCCAGACCATGATACCACCTCCTCTAGATATGACTACTAAAATATTAAAATTATTGTTGTACGCTTCTCCTACTCTCGCCTTTCCTAGTCTCCTTCTTACGAAGGTAGGACCTGACGTTCCAAAGACCTGCAAAATAAACCGAACATAACACACAGGTAAACTATAATTCGACAAAAGCACTCGTTGATAAAAGCGGGCAATCATACTTCATGTCAAGACTATGCTTTAATTACCTCAAAGTTAATTTCGTAATACCAAACCACTTTAGCACAATCTTCATAGGTCCGACATTTATGCTCTTTTGCCCACTGTAACCTTTTTTTGCGACTTGGCTTTGGCAACCAAGACTTCTTTTTTGTCTAACATTTCCTGAGCCCTTCTTTATTAAGTCTTCTTCCGGCTGTATTTACAGAAACAACAGTTCCCGTTGCCCGTTGCCCTCTGTAGGTCAAAAGGGAAGACTAAAGCTGTTTTTCTATAATCTGAGGGAACTGAGTTTTACTAGTGCCTTCCCGGCTGGTTCTCACCTGTCTCTGACCACTTCGATGTTTATTAGTGTGGCACTTAGTCTCTTTATAACGTTTTAACGTGGTCTAAACATTGTTGTTTTACTATTGCAAACTGGGAAGACCCTTGAGATGGTAGTAGTACTATTTGATTTCTTTCAACTTCAGTTATTTCTTAGTTTTTACCATTTTTGTCCAATAATTCACCAACCTTTACCACTATAAAATCGCAGGATTGAAGTTTGACACTCAATGAACGTATAGAAAAAGAATCTAGAAGTTTTTTTCCAGATGCTTCTCATCTTGAAAACATACTACTGATTAAACCTTCATTAGGTAAAACTTATGAATTATTTAGAGCTAGTCATACACAAACTACTATAAGATACATAAGCTATTAAAATTTTATCTACGATAACATCTTAATGCAAGCATATATGGAGGAATTTCAGACTGCTTAATAGGCTGTCCATAAATATGAGGACAAAGAATGTGAAAAGGTGATTTTAGCTTCGCTTGTAAAGAAACTGAAGTTCCTTATTGTCTTATTTTCTTTAGCAGAGGAACTTCAATTTCGTTTTCTTAAGTCAGAGTCATCAACCAAGGAGGTGATGATAATATGACCCAAATATTTAAATTCTTGTACTCGTTTAAGGAATTCACTCTTCAGTTTTTACGGCAGGAATGCGTAATCTTTGCTTCTGTAACGCTGAAATACTAATCCAGACCTTTAACCGAAGTGCTTATTAATACAGCATCACCAGAATAAGCAAGTTATCTATTTTTATATCATGCAGCCTACTCTCGTTTAGAGAAACAATTAATCTATCCTCCGCAATAGCTCTGATTCTTTCAATTAAAAAAATTTAAGGATTTTTGAACATCCGTGTATTAAATTTGCCTTTCTGTGTATGAACTTACATTAATGCTGTGTATATTACTTATTACAGCATAGCATAGTGAATAACTGCTTAATGTCATTTGTAAAAAAAAAATTGTCCTTGCTATATATAAAATTTGTACTTGCTACAGTACATATAATCTGCGACAGTTGCAACATTGATAAAGGGCTCAGAATTGGGTGCCACCCCCCCATATGTATTCTTTTCCTCTATCTCCTCTCCATTATCCCTCCAGTCCTGAGAGCAAGCGGACTTGATTTCCTGTTCATTCAGTTAAGAATGACCTCTGAAGCAAAATGCGAGAAGCTCGTAAAAAACTCTTGGATTTGCTTTGCATTCAATAAGTAAATCGTATGAAGTTTGATTTGTTTTTAATGTGTACCACGAATTTTATGACAGTGAATAAGTGGAACACTCGGAATGAGATTCAAAATTAAAAAATCATCAGTAAACCCTCAGCTCAAATTACCTTCGATTATTTAAATATTAAAAGGGCATCGAATTATCACTCTCATTTATCAACCTTGATTATCCATCTATTTATTATTTATCTATCTATCTATCTATCTATTTATCCATCTATACACTATATATACACTTTGGTAACTTTGGTTTTACTTCACCCAAATTGTTCATTCTGACGAAGGTCAAGCTTGTTGCCCCATTTTAGATCTACAGCTTATCTCCAGATAAAGATGACTTACAAAATGAACATTTAAAGTATGCTAATGATGTGGCGAAATTTTTGTATCTCATTGCTTCCCTTAGCCATGCTTGCTCATAGTTATATTCCTACAGAATTTATGAGGGTGTATATCACGATCCTTAAAAATAAATATGAGGACATTCTATCCATCATTATTTACGGACCTAATGTCGTTGCCTTCTGTCTTCCAAAATTCCAAAATTACTTTGCCATATTTATTAAATGATTATTTATAGACATTTCCCATAATCAATTTGGTTTTAGAAAATTCCGCTGAACAAATTTGTGTCGTCATTATGAAGGAAATTGTAATAAATACATTGAAAATAATTCAACTATTTACAGATGTTGCTTGGGTATAAACAGCGTTTCCCAAACTATGGGTAAATTACCCCACTGGGGTAATTTGGCTTTTTCAATGGGGTAATTTGGTACTCTACAAGTACTTCTAAAGTATAGAAAGTGCATAAATAAACGACATGGCAACATAGGACTGGCTTTATGTGGGCTACAGGTAGGATGGGGGTCATTATGACGGTATCCATATGAAAATGGTAATGACTCAAAGAGTTTGGGAACCACTGGCTATAAACGAAGGATATGATAGAAGGAATTCCAATATTTCGTTTAAGAAGTTATGAAAAAGAACTGTTCCATTGTCGGTATTAAATATATTTAAATTTTGGTACACCAACCAAACTTTCAAATATAGATGGGGTAGGGGTAGATGTTTTCAGTCTTTTGGATTCTCATGCGGGGTCAGACAAGGTTTCTTGCTCTCTCCTTTGTTCTTAACTTAATGTTATAGCGATGGTTTAATTAATTCATTTAACGGAGCCAAAGTTGGGTATTGTACGGATAACATAAAGATAAATAACTTATTATTACCACACCATGGGCATATATAGAGGAAGCCTTTCGGTTAAAGGTGTGGATTATCTTATAAATTTTGCGATACAGTGATACTGAAACTAAAGTTGTGTTTTTATCCCAAAAGTTCCAAACAGTAAGCTAATATTAAGTTTCTAAATGAGAAGTGAACCAAGAGAGTAAGTACAAGGCATGTCAGTTATTTCACGAACATGCTCCCTCTGGCTTTTTCCGGAAACATGTGGCAATACCAATTCCATCTTCTCTTGATTGGTATACTGAGCCATGAGGGTATTTTCTTTCCTAAAATATGTAAAACTGACATTAGAAATGTGTTTATTTCACTTTAAAAATATAATCTCTATTTCCCTATAAGTCCAGATTTCTGGGACACCCTGTACAAGTAACGCTAAGACAATTTTTTTCTGTACATTTTCCACTGATATTTATAGGTAGTAACTTTGAGCTAATTATAAAAAAGTCTGGCAGAACCTAAAATTTTAGAAGTTACATCAAAGCTGCTTAGTTTTGCAAACACTCGCTAACCACAATGTCTCGAGCCTCCCTGAAGTAACTAGACGCGCCTAATACAGTTCACTTCAAAGAATTAAAAACTCAGATAATCCAAATATCCAAGCTGTTCATCAATTCCGCCACATGTTTTCTGTAATGATTGGGTTGTTTAACCTCCTTCGCAACATCTAAGGTCATATGACGAAGGGGACCTACTGCTTTACGTGGGATCCGAACCACAGGTGTACATAGTCTGGACGCAGCGGACGGTCTCCCATCCAACTACTATCCGACCCAATGTCGTTTAACTTCACTGATCAACAGGAAGCGGTGTTATGACAATGTCTACGACGTAGCTCCCCTATGTCTTCTAAAGTATGAAGTTCGTAGTAGACTCCAGTTAAGATCGATACACGGTTAATTTTCACCCTTACTTTTTAGTTTGTTGGATTTTAGCCTTTAGTATTTATTATTACAATCACTATAATGGGAATTCCTTTATTGACATTAAAAATTTTCAGTCATTTTTTTTTTAATTTCTTGATAGAATTAATTATTACTTTACAGGGCTTTCATCAAAGAAGAGATCAAACAAACTTTTTATTGTGGCGTAATTTATTATTTATTATATATATATATATATTTATTGTTTGAATATATATATATATATATATATATATATAATATATATATATATATATATATAATATATATATTTATATATATATATATATTATATATATATATATATATAATATTTATTGTTTGAATATATATATATATATATAATATATATATATATATATATATATATATATTCAAACAATAAATATAGGTTTGTTCTTTAAGTAAAATAGACTAAATAAAGTACTTGAAAAATCAAGATAATCCCTCCATACAAGTACGAACCACAGAATCGACACTTACATGAATTGATAGAGACGGAACAATGAATTCCGTTCCAATTTGCTGTAGTAATCCCCAAGTTATAATCTCTTATTGAATGGTTTTTACATTAATAAAAAATAAGTTAAAAAAGAGCAAATTTAAATGATTTCCTTATTTCGAAATTCACCGCATAAATTATCGGCTGTCATTTGTTTTTGTTAAGGAATTGCATTAAAAACGCTCTTAAAATTAGTGTTTTATTAAGTATGATGTCACGACGCTGAATTTGGACACTTTAACATTTTTCACAAATGATTTAGTATTTTGGAAATGTTAAGATTATTAACACATGCAATGTTAATTAGTGGTTTTATGTTTACATTGCTACACTGAACATAATCTCTTTATATTTATATAAAGACAGTATTTATATCTATTTATATTTATATATATTTATATCGTTTATATTTTATATTCACAATATTACTAAGCCTTTTCAGTACATTGCGAGTTCCTGTTATTTTATCGTGTGTTCTACTTGCATTTTATTCATTCCTCCAACGTACACTTCAGACGCTATTCTACATAGAGGCTCTTCCCTCTTCCATCTCTCAATACTCTATTCTCTCTCTCTCATCTGCTGCTCTGTAACCTGCTCCGGTTCCCTTCAATACCCTAATCAGAGAAACGATCTTGCGGCCAATTCCTCGCCAGTTCCAAAGCAAGCAGGACGACAATGGCTCGCGGGACGACTGCATTGTTGGGGAGGATTTGGCGAGAAAAGGCGAGCACACGCTGATTCTTTCGGGATGATTGAGAAGTTGGCAGGTGGAATAAATCGAAGAGGAATTCATTGTGCAAGAACAATGATTCAGGATATAAAGAAGAAATCTTCTCCATCGATTTCTTCCATTTTTTTCCATTCCAATTTCTTTACACTGCAATTTTTACAGTTATTCATAGTTGTGTAGTTTTGATGGGTTTTTAATTTCTGGGTTTTATTGTCGGGATTAGGTTTTTTTTCTTTTAAATGTTTTGTATGTTTTCAAATGGAAATCTTTTATTGTTTATCCGTTCACATTTCATTCTAAAATAATATACCGTGGATATGATACGAGTATTTTGGAAAGATGGATTTGTTAATTTTTATCGTATATGTTATCAGTGAATATAAAACTATCTCAAATAAACGTTAAGATCTTATTTCTTTTATCTTTTAAATCTTACGTTCCATAAAATTTTGTAAAAGATCTTGAAATGGTGCCGATTTGTTGCGTCACATATAGTTGGAAATGGTCCATTAAAAACAAATAAACAAACTCACAACCAGTACAACACTCAGGCCAGACTAATGCGGATCATGCCCTGGGTTATTATTATCACCACCACCACCATCGGGGTTCGAACCTCAGACCTATGTCTTCATTTCTGTAAATAGAGAAAAGTATTACTCACTAAGCCACGGGTGGTGGCTATTTAGACCAAAAAATAAACGCTGGCGAATATTCTTTATACGAATAAACATACGCAAACATTGGTACAGTTGATTCAAAAAGTCGTGTCGTTTTTGGTCGTTTTTGAATCAATATTATACTAACTTTGCTGATCAATTTAAAGACCCTGATTGAACCAAATACGATAAGAGCTATTTAGGCACTTCCTTCTAACATTTGCTTTTTCCTAGACTAATTTAACGCAAATTCACCTTACATACGAGCTGCCGAGAGGTGTTTTTATCCTAAAACAATTCAGTAGGCCTATGTAATATTCGTACAACGACAGATGAAATTAGGTAACTGTAGTGGATGACATCGTGTATGTATTTTGATAATATATATTATATATATAATAAAATAAATTTTCCGTTCTCCAATTCTCTAACAAAACATGACTCCAAAAACTAACAAAAAAAAGTCTCGTTGTGTCATTATAACACTTTTTAAGTTTTTACAGCTGATTTAGACGTTAGATAAAACTTTCAAGCTTATGTTATCCATTTCCAGGTAAAGTTTCCTTTTTCACGCAGCTTAAGCGAAAGTAATAGTTAAGTTCGTGTTTTATTTTTTTAGGATAAATATAATTACTTGTCCGTTTTTTTTATGTATAGGATATGAATCATAGTTTGGACTCTTTGGAGAAGGAAGAGAAAGAGAGATAAGTGAGTAGGTTTTTCCCCGATAGTGTTCCCCATCGCATTTTGTTCCTATTTATTATTTTTTCGACTGTGTTTTCCTTCCTTTTTAGGATGTGTTTTCTTAGGCTATTCAAGATGGCTGTTCCCTGAGACAGAATTCAATCGCTTACGGGAAACGATGCGATCTTAGTGTTGATTTTGAGCCCCGATTCTTTTAAGGAAAGTTCGAATCGAGAAACGCCTCGCCAATAAAGAATAAATAAACTATATTTTTCTTGAGGAAGTTGAGCTGCAAACTTGTATCATTTTCATTACTTTCAACCCAGTGTAACATTAGAAGCTTCGCTTTGTTGATACGTAAGAACCGCCTCTCTGTTCTTACATTTGTTTGGATGGGCGAAGAAGAAAATAGAAATGCATCCCTTTGGCAAGCGGAAGCGAGCAAAATAGTGTTTCAGAACATCTTGTTAGAGTATTTCACAGCCATACTAATTAACAAAGTTTATAAACTCGAATTCATGGACGCTTTTGGCTGTTTCAGTGAACACTTTTAGAAAGAAATACTTTTAGGCTGAAAACGAAAAATGCCCCCATCTATTTCCATGCCATAGTTGAGGCAATTGAGAATAATTTAGTATTTAAAGATTAAAAAATGGAGATAAGGTGTGCAGAGAATGAGTGGGCTAGGGGATACAGATTATGGGTGGGGACACTGAAGACCAGTATGAAACAAATCGTATTTGATATGCGCAAAGCATCCGAAAGAATAGCCACGAATTGTCCAGATCTGAATAGTAAAAAGTTAGTCTTGCCAAAACGTATTTTTCTTTTTAGATTTTTAATCTCGTTATATTTTCAATGGATTAAATTTTTAAATGTTTTTCATTCCAGACAAAAATTCTTGTTCTCTCTTTTATATTTAATTTGGATGTTCTATTGCACTTCTTATTCTTCTTATTCTTATTCTTATTCCCTTGTTCTTGTTCTCTTCTTGTTCTTCTTGTTCTTCTTCTCTTCTTGTTCTTCTCCTTCTTTTGCTTGTTCTTCTTGTTCGTCTTTTCTTCTTGTTCGTCTTGTTCGTCTTCTTTCTTTTCTTCTTCTTCTTCTTCTTCTTCTTATTATTATTATTATTATTATTATTATTATAGTAGTAGTAGTAGTAGTAGTAGCAGTAGTAACAATAGTTAAAAATAATCATGTAATTCATTTGTGCTTTTGAAATTTACAATTAAATCCATAACAAAAGACAAATGAAAAAACAAGTGATTTTAGAAGTTAATGAGTTGCGTTTCTATTATCTGAATTTCAGGTAAAAATAATATAGACTCTAATTAGATAGTCTTTAAATTGTTTTAAATTGCTTTTAAAGGCGGGGTGCGTTAGGGTTGATAAATTCTTTACTCATAAAAATACTAGGAGGGTTGGTTACTTGGTTGCACTTGTGAACGTTCTTCAACTGTTTTCTGTCAGGAAGACCGTTAGTAGTATGGTTGCAAAAAGGGAAAGGACGGCCAAAAAATTGTGAACACCAGTCGCGCTCACTAATTATCCTCCCCTTTTTCCACACGAACATGGGTCAAGCCCTCGTGGAAATAAAAAGATCTGATGCTTTCTCAGATATTGCACGATGTAATTTGCAATGTATTTTAAATAAAACGAAAGATGTACTTAAATATCAAGTAGGGAACCACATACCATTATAGTGAAATGAAAACCGTGATATTTACATTTATTTTAAGTAAAATAAAAAGAATAGTTTGCTATTTTTTTATTTGGGATCAATACTGTATATTCTGTCAAGTAATTAAAATTAAAGTTTCACAGAAACCCCAGAAATTAATAGTTGGCTGAAAAATCAAATACAAATAATGAATTACAGAAAATGGCAATTCCCCTCATGATTGAGAACCTTTATGCAGACATTGGTAAGGGGAATTCCTGAACTATAACGAGGGTCTGAGGGGAGAGAGAAAATGAAGGTAACAGCTGAAATAAAGAGGGCAAGCTCAGTCTTTTGGAAAGCTGATTAAAAGCCGAAAGAATGAGTGTGGGATGTTTTCAACCGAAAAATAGGAATGATTCAGATCAACCAGAATAAAGTTTGAGTAATTTAAAATTTTTATATAAACTTTATAGAAAGATGTGCTTTTTTTGAAGTCTAAATTGCAAACACAGATTATCTCTGTCTCTTTTCCCTATACATATATGCATATTAGTGGTTTAGGGAACCTAATTATTTAGTTTTTAAAGGAAATTATTATTTTGAAGAATATTTATTTACCTCCATACCGTCGTTGCTGTGCCTAGAAATTTTAAAAGAAACGTTTTGTTACTGGGACCTATTTAAGGGCTTTAAATATTTCGAAAACTAACCAAAGTTATAGGAAATCGCTTATACAAAAGCTTCAACGAAAATAATTTGTCATATATATATAATATATATATATATATATATATTATATATATATATATATATATATATATATTATTTCTTTAGTAAAACCAGTATAAAAAAATCTCCCGTTTCAAAATTGATGATAGTTTTTCCCCTCGTAATTTTCGGGTGTACATCTCTCGTCGTTGGGCGAATTTTATTTTTACATCTCTTCTTCTGCTGTATCCTATTTTAAAGTTAGTTTCCAGTTTCACTCAATTACAGGATTAGAGATAAACCTATAAACATTATTTACTAGTCTGTAATTCTAAGCCTTAACATACTCCTTTGACTTTTTTTACTAGCTCTTAATTTCCCTCGAATTTGAACTTACTTCATATCACGTTCGATTCCCCTCGGCAGGTATGAGGCACTGCGTACGTCAGGTAAACCATTAAAAAGTTTTTTCGTCTTGTTCCTCTTAATAGCTGGAAATGCCACAAGACAATTAGGTTACGAATTCCATTTTCCTCTCTCTTCTACGCACTTGTAGTCTTCGGGGGTGTTACAGATAATGGAGTGTTTGGGTTCTTGTGAGTTTTTTTTTATGCAGGAAGGAAGACCAAGGACGAATGCCCGCCAAAACGCCCCACCCACCCCGGGGGGAGTGATCATATGCACTTGTTAGATTTAGTATATTTAAATGAAGTTATAAAGTTTCCTTTTTGCATTTTTTGGCTTCATTTGTGAGAGAAAATGTTTAAAAGGACGTTAAAAATACTTCATGCTAGAATTAAGTACTAATTCTTTGAATTAA
This sequence comes from Bathynomus jamesi, assembly GCA_023014485.1. NCBI lineage: Eukaryota > Metazoa > Arthropoda > Malacostraca > Isopoda > Cirolanidae > Bathynomus > Bathynomus jamesi. Next base: position 773,398 of record JAJOZX010001631.1, read on the forward strand.
AATATATAAATAATTAGAAATTTAATCATTAAAGTCCTTCATTAGAAACAGAAAATTATGAATATGGAAAAAAAAATATATATATATATATATTCATGTGTGTGTGTGTGTGTGTGTGTGTGTGTGTGTGTGTGTGTGTGTGAAAGTTCCAAATATCAAGGCTATAAACATTAATTACAAATGGCACCTTCTCTGTAATCCTTTTTGTTTCTTACGCGTAACATATAAAATCTAAATGAGTAAAGTGTGAGACTAACAGCTGAAGTTAAGTCGTTCTTCCACATTATATAAGGTCAGTGTTCGAGCCCCGATAAGAAACGCCATTCTTGTCTATTGCTCAAAAACACGAGGTCCGAGATACGGCGTGACAATGGACCAACTCTCGTTTGCGCGGACCTTCCCAATTGATGAAAAGAGTTAATGGGGCGAAATAGGCAGCCTTCAATCTGTTTAGAGTATAGGAAGAGAGAAGAGAAGAAGAAGAAGAGAAGGAAGAAGAAGAAGAGAAGGAAGAAGAAGAAGCGAAGGAAGACGAAGAAGAAGAGAGAAGGAAGAAGAAGAAGCGAAGGAAGAGAAAAAGAAGAAGAGAAGGAAGAAGAAGAAGAAGAGAAGGAAGAAGAAGAAGAAGAGAAGGAAGAAGAAGAAGAAGAGAAGGAAGAAGAAGAGAAGGACGAAGAAGAAGAGGAGGAAGAAGAAGAAGAAAGATAAAAAGAAGAATGATTTTATTTCGGTTTAATTGGAAAAAAGAGAAAAATAAGAAAGGTTAATTTCGCTCATTATTAATTTAATTTATTTTTATTTCAAATTATCTTCTTAAAAGATGCGTTTCAAAAGCATTTATTTCTGCGATCACGTGAATAGTTGTTTAAAAGATGTTTTTCAAAGCCTAAAGCAATTTTGTTTTGTAAAGCATACAATTGTATACTTCATTAGTGATTTTTTTTCTCTCTCTCTCTCTCTCTCTCTGTATATATATATATACACAGTATATACCTTTCCTTTCAACCTTTCAAATGTTCCGTGCGATGATTCCTCATTTCACGAAGGTCAAGCTTCTCGACCCTCCTCTCGAGTTGGCCTGGTGAAGTAGTGAGTTCGTTTCTTATACTCTCTATCTCACATAGCCAGGTACGCCCGACTCATCGGGGGTTGTTCTGAGCCAGGCGTCTAATCTTCTTTTGAAGATGTCCACCGCAACACCACTCGTGTTCCTTAGGTCTTTGGGCAGCTGATTAAACAGTTTTGGTCCTCTCACAACAAAACTATTTTCTTTCAAGGTTAAGGATGTTCCCTCTCTAACCTTTCATTTGGGAACACGACACAGTCTTCCTTTTCTACTTTCCACCGTTGTTTGGGGAGTTACAGGGTTCAGAGTAAGATTAGGGACTAGTGTCTCCATTATTTTCCAAGTGTAAATAATGGTGTATCTCTCTCTTCTCCTTTCCAGTGAATACAGTATAGGCTTAGTTCGCGTAACCTTTCCCAGTAATTTAATTCTTTGCACCCGTTGATCTTGGCTGTGAAGCTTCTCTGAATCCTTTCTAGTTGTCTAATGTCTTTTTTTTTATATGGGGATATTCGGACCGAGCAGTATTCCAATTTGGGTACGATCAGTGTTTTCAGTAGAGGAATCATTATATTCCTATCCCTTTGTTTAAAGGGTCTCAGTATCTGCCCAGTTATTCTCTTTGCTCTGTTTACTGCTATCTTATTTTGTGTTTCAAATTTCGCATCATCAGTCATTACAACCCATAAATCTTTTGTTCTAGAATTTCTCTGAATTTCCTGACCATTTGGGGTATAATATTCCATGAATTTTAGGTCCTCTCTTTTTCCGTACCGTAACAGCTGAAATTTCTCGGTGTTAAACTTCATATTGTTGCCTTCCGTCCACTTATAGATTCTGTTCATGTCGGTTTGTAGGGATCCTATATCTTCTGGGTTTCTTATTTTTCTACTGATCTTTGTGTCATCGGCAAAGGATGTTACTGTGCTGTCTCTGGTAACGTCCTCATCTATGTCAGTTAGCATGATTGTGAAGAATAGTGGAGCTAATACTGTTCCTTGTGGTACTGAGCTGAGGACCTCTGATTCTGATGAAGATATTCCTTGTACTGTAACGACTTGCCACCGCTCACTAAGGAAATTATATATCCATTTCCCTACTTTTCCTGTTATTTCCATATACGAGTATTTCAGTTTATGTATTGTGATTCCATGGTCACACTTGTCGAACGCTTTGGCAAAGTCTGTGTATGCTACATCATAGTTTTCATTACTTTCAAATGCATCAATAATGTTGTAGTATTCCATTCGTTGTGATAGACATGATCTGCCTGACCGAAACCCATGTTGGTTATCATTTAATTTTTTGAGTTTCCAAAAAGTCAGATTTTCTGTCTAACTATTCTTTCAAATATTTTAGTGAGATGAGATGTAAGCGACACTGGCCTATAGTTTTTGGCCTCAGATCGATCTCCTTTATATATTGGGACTATGTTTGCGTTCTTCAGGATGCCTGGTATTTCTCCCGTGTCTAGTGATCGTCTCTATATCCAATATAGGGGCTCAGCGATTGCATTCTTGCAGTTTTTGATCAGTGTGGCATTCCATTTGTCCGGTCGTACCGCTGAGTGTGTTTTTAGTTTCCCTATAGCTTGTGTAATATCATCTGTCGTAAAGTATATATACAGGGTAGCGCAAAAGTCAGGAACCATAGGCACATTTTATTAAATTATAATAAATGTTCGAATTGGTGGCTTTTCACTTGGAGACACTTTCTGACGCGTTGAATGCATGATGTTTGAACATTCCTTAACACATTGGTACTGATTTTGGCACACTCAGATGTGATTTTATTCTTTAGAGAACGTATGGTTCTGGGTCGATCAGCATAGACTACCGACTTGAGATGGCCCTACAAGAAAAAGTCAAGAGGCGTGAGGTCTGGAGACCTAGGTGGGCATTCGACGGGTCTTCGCCGTCCGATTCACTTGCTTGGGAATGTTTCATCTAAAGAGCTCCGGACGATGGTTGCGAAATGTGGTGGTGCACCATCCTGCTGAAACCACATCTCCACCCGTTCTGCCAACGGAATGTCGTCCAGTATGGGCATTAGAAATGTTTGCAGCATATGCAGATATGTTTCACCTGTTACATTGCCGTCGAAAAAGTACGAACCAATTAACCGATCCCCCCAGAGAGCAGCCCACACCATAATTCGTGGATCGAATTGCGCATGTCCTTCCTCCATCCAGTGGGGGTTCTCATTGGCCCAATAGCGTGCATTATGTCTATTGACACGACCGCTGAGGTGACATAGCGCTTCGTCGTTGAACATGATCCTTCGTTGAAGCTGTCGATGTTGTAGAAACCACTGGCAGACGGTCTGTGTCGTCACCGTGCAGTTCCTGAACGAGTTGGACTTTGTAGGGGTGGAAACGATTTGTTGTAAGAATTCGTTGAATGGATCTTCTGGAGACACCCGTTTCCTGGGATAACTTTCTCAAGGACTTACGTGGGCTGTTTTCGAGGTGATTGAGTACCGTTAGTAATGTTGCTGCATCGGTTGAACTTTATGGCCGGCCACTACGCGGCTGATCATGAACACTTCCCGTTTCTTTGAAGCGAGTGAACAGTTTTCCAACTGACGCCTGAACAACTGGCGGCCTCTCAGGGTGTTTGCCATTAAAAGCAATAGCAACTGATCGGTGTGTGTTACCACGCCTTGCACACATTAAAACTATCTCCACCCGTTCATCTATTGTCAATTTCTGTGCCATAGGTTCAACAACAAATCTGGAAAGAGCAAAACACATATTAAAACACAAATTATTAAAATGTGCCTATGGTTCTTGCTAACGCTTGTATACCCTAATCGGACTATATAATGTCTCATTATAAAAAGAAACAGAAAGTTGCACCTATTGTCTGAAAGCGGCAGTTTGTAATAATTTTATCTTGTTTCCAGTTTAGGTCTTTTGTGTCTTAGTTTGTGTTTGGTGTTCTTTTAGGTTCTCTCTCTCTCTCTCTCTCTCTCTCTCTCTCTCTCTTCCTCCAGTACTGTATTTTTCTTCACCGTCTTGCCTTTCGATGTACAGGAAATAATTTCACTGTTTATCGATTGTTAAAATAACATTTCTATATCGTAATATGGAAATATAATTTTGATAATCCTTTTATTTTAACTTAAAAAAGACGTAGTAGAATTTCCAAATGTTTTAATTTTAATAGCGAACGTTCTTCAAGGAATCTAGGAGAAAAATTAACGTAATTTTATTATTTCATTACTCAAATTATACTTCAATCCACGTAACTTTCCTTAACGTTGGATTAAGGTTTAAGGAAATCTTTGTTCATCCCATAAAGCTTAGCTAGAAAAATTATGTGAATATTGTCAGTTACGGGAAGTTGATTTGAGGAAGTACAGTCACAAGCGGGATGTTTCGGCCTATTGTAAGGTCTTCATCAGGTGAATATCATGATAGTATAGGCCGAAAGTTTGTTCTTTAATAAATCTATTTCTTATTGTAGTTTATTCTCTTAGTTCAAATAGTAAATTTTGTTATTTTACTAAGTTTATAACTTGTATTTTAAAGGTTTATCCTTAAGTAATTTCTAATTGCTTCTAATCAGTTTGTAGTTAATTATTAATTGGAATATATGAACAAAGTCGGATTTCATAATGTCTAACGACCTAACTAATGTTGGTCGACTTTATGCAGGTCGACCTACATAAACTGACTTTATTATTTCAAATGAAGGTTACCTACCGCCCATTTCAGATTGTAAATGAAAATAACTAACTTAACCTAACCTAACGTAACCGACCCTAATCTAACCTAAACTTAGTTAGCAGTCTGAATTAAATTAGCATAAGGTCAACCATTCGACTTTAAGCATGTTTTAAATTTTTTGGTTTTTATGCATTTGAATTTCGTTCCCTCACACCGGATATAAGTTAATTTCTTTTAGGTTAAGGAGTAATTTACCCTTTCACTTAATATCCGGATAACGGAATATCCGGATAACCGAATATCCGGGTAACGGAATATCCGGAAGACCAAATATCCGGATAACCGAATATCCGGGTAACGAAATATCCGGATAACGGAATATCCAGATAACCATCATGATTTCCTCTGTCATGTCAAGAATATAAACTCTGAAAATACGTTTTGTAAAAATAAAAAATAAACCAAAGGAAAAAAATACAAAAATAATCGCTGTAACTGAAAAAAAAATTAAAAAGTTTTAGGCACTAACTTTAATGTTATTAAAAGTTGAGAAGACAATACGTTGCTCCAGAAGAGGGTTTTGCGGTTTTTGTGAAGCTGTTCCGATTTTGTGTTGCGCCGCTGTTCGGTTTTTATACATTTAAAACTTTGTTTACAGTATTTTCACAATCTGATATTTTTGTTAGAGGAAAGTTACACTATTTTAAAATGTGCACCTTCGTTTAGTCCAGTTGTGTAAAAGAAGAAGACATACATATTCCTGTATACTCATTTAATATAATATATATATATATATATATATATAATATATATATATATAAGGGGAGGCAGGAAGATGAATATGGTTAAAAAGGCTTATGGCATTAGGCAATCGTTGTCTCACGGCTGAGAGATCTGCCAATTCAGCTGCTCAAGGCAGGATGCGCTTCGTGTGAAGGAAGACCTTAATTAATCGCTGGCCTTCGGTTCCGATAATACAAATGAGCCATTTAAGAAATCAATTCTGGTTTCAGCCGTCGAACGTGTTCTCATTTCTCGCCATTGCTTATGTGCCTCTCGTCTCCTCTTATCTATCTATTTATTTTTTATATACTCTATGTTATATCACACATTTACCTGGTGATATATATATATATATATATATATATATATATATATATATATATAGTATTATATGTTAAATGGAGCTTTAATACTATGAAATCCACAGTTTAGAAGATTTATGGCACGTTTGATAAAGAGCTTCGATAACACTGGGGAACAAATTTCAACTTTTTGTCTATTGAATTAGATTTGACAGTTAGTTCTAGGTAATTTGGGTGCGCTGAGCACGAATTTTTACTCGGTTTTGCTCTATCAGGTCCTGATTTTGCTCAACACCCCTCCTCTTTCGTCGTATTCATAAAAAGGTTTTTTTCTCAATACTCGCTGTCTTTTTGCAGTTACACATTATGCAACTAGGTTTTTATCTAGGTATTTGTACCTATTGTTATGGTATTGTTGTATTATGTATATTTTTATATGTAACACCCTAAAAATATTTTTAATTTGTCATTTTTAACCCATTTTAATATTAGTAAATTAAGCTAAAAATATCATAGAATTCTAAAATTTTCTCGAGCGTTCCTGTTCTCTGTAGAGTATTCTAGAGGGACAACTAAAATATATAAAAGCGACTCGTTTCCAGAGTTAATCAGTCAATTCAATCAGTCAGTCAGTCAGTCAGTCAGTCAGTTGAGTTAGTTAATTAAGTTTGGGCATTAACATAATTTTGAATTGGCATATGATTTAGTGAGTAATTTTGTCATCGTGATTTAATATAGTTGATTTAATTAGACGTAATTTATATTGTACCTACTCATCCGTGTTTCTAGTTTAATTTCATAGATTGTAAGTACCTATTTCATAATAAGTACCTATTTAAACTAATTTTTGTGTTTATATTTCAGATTTTCTTAAATTTATATGAATTAAGGGCTTTAAATACCTTTACAAATTGGCAGAACAATCAAGCAATATGTCATCAAGCACTAGAAAGATCAAATGCAAAAACAACCCTGATTCCTTCTGTTATATATGTGGAAATTTTACACTTCCACATCAACGAGCAAATATAACTGACTTCGTAAAAAGAGCTTACTTAGCTTATTTTGGCATAAAACTGGGGGACCAAGATAAATCGTGGGCTCCACATAAAGCCTGCACTATATGCATTGAAAGACTGCGACATTGGACGAAGGGTTCGGATTCAAAATACCTTTTGGAGTTCCGATGGTAAGTTTATGATTTCATAAAACTACGTAATTTAATCACTAGTATACTGTAACTTACCTAAATGTAATTGTAACTTAGGTACATAAACAAAATTTACAGAAAATGTTTATAAGAATCTCAAATATTGCATAAGGTTGAAACACATGGAAATGTTAAATGTTTGGGTGATAACTTTTGATAAAATTAATAAAAACAAGTCTCTCGTCGCTTTTGTTAACGCTTTACAATTTTTTTTCCATATCAGGTGTGGCGAGAGCCTACTAACCACGAGACCGATTGCTACCTTTGCTTTGTCAAGACTTCGGGCTTCACTAGAAAATAAACATTGTATCGAGTACCCAAATTTCGACACCGCGATACGACCTGTGCTACATTCAAATGAGATCCCCATTCCAAAATTTAAGGGTCTGCCAACTCAAGAATTAGTTGAAGATGTTCCTGAAAATATTGTTATGCACTTTGAGGAGTCAGACACCGATTTTGACCCAGCGTATTTGAAAGTCAAAACGATCCGCAAAAGTTTAACCAGGCCGAGTTGAATGATCTTGTAAGGGATCTAAATTTGCCAAAAAAGGCTGCGGAAATTTTAGCTTCAAGACTTAAAGAGAAAAACTTGCTTACTTCAAACACATACATTTCATTTTACAGAAAAAGAGAAGAAGAACTTGTTAAATATTTTAGAACAGAGGATAGTTTAGTATATTGCTGCGACATAGTTGGTTTGTTAAAGAAGATGGGGGTTGAGTCTTACGATGCAAATGATTGGCGCTTGTTTTTAGACAGTTCGAAAAGAAGTCTTAAGTGTGTGTTGTTGCATAATGGCAATCTATACGGCTCGATACCGATTGGGCACTCAACAAAATTAAAAGAAAAGTATGAACATATAGAAAAGGTTTTAAATCTTATCAAATATAGGGAGCACGAGTGGATCATATGTGTTGACTTAAAAATGGTTAATTTTCTGCTCGGACAACAAGGAGGGTATACTAAATATCCCTGCTTCCTTTGCTTATGGGACAGCAGAGCCAAGGAAGAACATTATTTCAAATCTGGCCAGCACGAACATCACTTACTGTCGGAGAAAAAAACGTAATTAATCCACCTTTAGTGAGCAGAGATAAAATCATATTTCCTCCTCTGCATATAAAACTAGGCCTCATTAAACAATATGTAAAAGCTTTAGATACGAACGGCGAGTGTTTCAAATACATAACTTCAAATTTCCAAGTTTAAGTTATGAAAAAATCAAGGCGGGAATTTTCGACGGTCCACAAATAAGAACAATGATTAAAGACAGCAATTTTCCTAATGTCATGAATGAACGCGAAAAAAAATGGCTGGTTCTCATTCGTGGACTTGATAGAAAACTTTTTAGGTAATTATAGGGCAGATAACTACAAAGAAATCGTAAAAAAACTTTAAGGGACTACAAAGAGTTAGGTTGCAATATGAGCATAAAAATGCATTTTTGAATAGCCATCTTGACCAATTTCCAAGTAATTTAGGTGATGTAAGTGACGAACAAGGGGAGAGATTCCACCAAGATATCAAAATTATGGAGGAACGGTACCAAGGCCGCTGGGATTCCCACATGATGGCTGATTACTGCTGGTGCTTGAAAAGAGACCTGCCATCAACAAGCAAATACGCTAGAAAGTCTTACAAAAGAAAATTTTTGCCACAGTGAAAGCTTCATATCTGTTTGTTTTTTTATTTTAAGTCATTTCTATCGTTATAATGTAATTTTACTGTAGTTTGAACTGCTTGTATTCATGAAACTTGAAAAAAAATTTAACACATGACTTAATTTTTTAGTCCTAATTTGAAAAATCTGGAAAATGGCACATAGGCTGTCGACAAGAATCAGGACCTGATAGAGCCAAACCGAGTTGAAATTCGTATTCAGCGCACCCAAATTACCTAGAATCAAGTGTCAGATATCATTCAATAAAATACGTGTTACCCAGTGTAATTAATATAATTGGACTGTCTGAGTTTTAATTCGCTTACAGTAGACTGTGTTTAATAAGCAATTCTAGTTACCTCAGTGAGGCTCGGGATTACTGTAGGTGGTTAGCAAACATTCGTGAAGCTGAGCATTTTAGTGGTAACTTGTGTACGGGGTGTCCATAAAGTCACGCATCATAGGAAAATACATTTATTTTGTTTATTTATTTATATTTTTTATTTATTTGTTCGAAATGATTCCCATCAATCTCAAAGCATTTTGTAAACGAAAAAGCAGGTTTCTTTGAATGTTCCTCAACATATTTGGCCTGATGGAGACATAAATAAATAGACATTGCTTATGTTCCTATGATGCGTGCCTTTATGGACACCCTGTAGTATTCATAAGGATTTGGTATAAAGCAGATTTAGGGTTCTGCTAGGACCTATTTTATTATTATTATTATTATTATTATTAAATGTATAAAGAAAGGAGAAAGTATTTTTAGCTTTTTTCTACAGAATTGCAGTTCCTTATCATGGTAGCTTATCATGGTACTTTATCATGGTAGCTTATCATGGTAGCTTTAGCTCAGAAACTTCGATATTGTTTTATTATGTCTGAGCAATCTCTCAAGGAGCTAATGAAAATGTGACGAAATATTTAAATTCTCGCACACCCTCCATTGGTTCAGTCAGCTTTCATTTTGAAAATAATGTTACCTGATCATTTTGGGCTTTTGGGATGGAAATGCATAACCTTAGTTTTCGTAACATTGATATAAATTTCATGGTTCTACGAGTATAATTTTCAATTTTTGTTTTATAAAAAGATTTAGACCTTTAACCGAAGTTCATATCGATATCATAACATAAGCATAGACTAAGTTATTTATCCTCATGTTATTTATACGACATCTACACTAACTTTGGCCTCATTATATTAAATAATAAAACCATTAAAATATACATTAAAAAAACAGGAGAGATCTATAGATCTACAGAAGCTAAGGCTAACAAAGACCCTAAGATCCACTCTAAGGTTAGCCCGAGAGAAAGAAGAGAGTAGGAGTTAAAAGAAGAGAATAAGGGTTAAGTAAGTAGCAAAACCTATCATTCGTGGGTTAACATTCATTCAGAAAAAGAGAAAGAAAGACTCACCATCATCATCCGCCGGCCACTGCCGACAAGTCGGAAAAATAGTCGAAGAGAATAGGAAAGGGGTAAAAGATGAAAAGAAGTAAAATAAGAACGCTTACAAACCATGCAAACAGTCATAACTCAAACATTCTCATACCATGCAAATTACAGACATGCAAGTGAAGAGAGGATAAGAAAAAAAAAGTATGAAGAGTATAACAAAAAGTGGGTTAGTTTATGCTACGAGCTACATCTAAGTTCGTATTTGTCTTTTTTTATATATATATATATATATAATTTTATTGCTGGCATATCACACGCTGGCATGTCACAAGCTGGCATTAATCGCCAACAGACTCATCCTCGACCATTAACCCCAGAGCTCCTGTTGCTAATTGTTTTATTATTTTAAACGACGTTAATATTTTTTAAATGCCTATCTAAACGGTTTTTAAACATATTAACGCTGGTAGAATTCACGACGGACGAGGGAACATTATTCCATTTATCAATTACTTTAAACGTAAAAAAGTGTTTAGTGATGTTAGTAATGAAACATCTGCCACGTAATTTAAATCCGTTATTACGAGTATTGCTATTATCGAAAATGAACAATTTGTCAAAATTTGCGTTATCGATTTTATTAACGATTTTGAAAACTTCATTAAGCTCCCCCCCTTAATCTCCTAGTCTCGAGTGAATGCAAGTCTAACTCTTTAATCCTATCTTCGTAAGACTCGTTGCGTAGTGACGGAATTAGTTTCGTGGCGCGTCGCTGAGCTCTTTCCAACCTATCAATATCCTCACGCAAATACGGGCACAAAACTGAACGGCATATTCTAAGTAAGGCCTGACTAGAGACTTGTAAAGGGGCAATATAATATTCTTCGATTTAAATTCGAAATTACGCGCTATGAAGCCTAACATCCTATTAGCTTTTGCGCAAGACTCCAGGCACTGATTCCTAACATTTAAATCCTTAGATACGCGTACGCCTAAATGTACTTCCTCGTCAACGCTCGCTAACTGTTTATCATCCATCGTGTACGTGTAATTGTTGTTACGAGAACCTATATAAACTTTACATATGTCTACGTTAAATTGCATCTGCCACTTATCTGCCCACTGCATACTCCTATTTACATCGTCTTGGAGCAGATTTGTATTGTCCACGTTAAGAACTTTACCGCCTATTTTAGTATCGTCCGCGAATTTTGGCACGTTACTGGTCAAGCCTACATCTATGTCATTAATGTAGATTACGAATAGCAATGGGCCTAACACTGAACCCTGAGGGACACCGCTACCTACATCCAACCACCCCGATTCCCTACCATTAACAACGACCCTCTGTTTCCTGGCACGAAGCCATTCCTCTAACCATTTAGCTACCTGACCGCGTATACCGTGCGCTTTAACCTTCGCAATTAATCTTCTATGCGGAATTGTATCGAACGCTTTTTTAAAGTCTAAATAAATAACGTCAGCCGCTCTATGCCTATCGTATTCACGCACTATTTCGTTATAAATTACTTTATAATTTATCTTCATAATAATAATAATAATAATAATAATAGTAATGCTAATAATAATAATAGCTACGGTATATTAACACTGTAATAAAGTAATAGTCGTAAATTATACAATGATACAGTTTTTAATTTTTAATTATTATCAAACCATTTTAAACATCAATAGTTATAAAAATCACACCAAAAGTCGTGAGAAAATGTCTTTACAAAGGTCTTCGTTACAGTGTGAGCAGCAAGTTGTTAAATCAGTTTCATCCGTTGCGTTTAAGAAAAGTAATTTTTATATTAAAGTCAGTCTGAATGATGAGGGATAATACAATGGACATGATTTTTTTTCTTTTTTTGGGGGGGGGGGAATAAATATACTTTTTGTATTATTTTTTCTGTGAATTAGGGTGCCACACAAAATCTCTTCACGTGCCACCCTGTAGTACGCGTGTGATGATGATGATGATGATGATGATGATGATAATGATAATGATAATGACGGAGTTGTTTAACCTTGGCAACATCTAAGGTCATTGACGGAGGGGAGCAGAGGAGTTACAAGGAGTTACAAGGAATAGTAGTACCTCAAAAGGCCTTGCGGCCCATACCGAGGAGGTACCAATGGCAACGGGTACCAGGGAAAAATTCATACACCCTCAAATAGTGTGCAAGATTCGGTCTAACCTTTTCTTGAACAGACCCACAGAAGAACTGTTCACAACTTCTGAAGGTAACCTGTTCCACGTGTCACAGATCTTATACGTAAAGTTCCTCGATCGCCTCTGGCGTCCCAACATTGGCCCCAAGCTTCGTGTCATCAGCGAATTTGGCGATCCTACTGACGATGCCACCGTCGATATCATTTATATAAATGATAAGCAACAGTGGCCCCAAAACGGAACCCTGAGGAACCCCACTAGTGACCGAGGCCAAACCCGAACTAGCCCCTTTAATTACAACCCTCTGCCGCCTATTTTTCAGCCAGTTTTCAATCCACCTACCTACTTCCACACCAATACCCAGCGCGCTGACTTTGGCCATTAGCCGGCGGTGAGGTACCTTATCAAAGGCTTTCTGAAAGTCGAGATAAAGTATATCAATCACCCTACTCTTATCGTACTCACTGAACATGACGTGGAAAAACTCGAGCAAGTTGGTGAGACACGACCTATGCCGTCTAAACCCATGTTGGGAGTCCCCAAGCAGCCTGTACGAATCCAAATGGTGAACGATCCTATCCGCTATTATCCCCTCTAATAATTTACCTACAACCGAAGTGAGACTAATGGAACGATAGTTCCCTGGACTTTCGTGATCCCCTTTCTTAAAGATAGGGGTCACATTGGCTTCCCTCCAGTCACCAGGCTCCTGGCCCGTCTCCAACGATTTGTTGAAGATTGTAGCCAGGTGGGGAGCCACCTGGTCGCGCACCTCCCGCAACACTCTAGGGAGGAACTGGTCTGACCCAGGAGCCTTAAACGCGCTCAGTTTGTCTATTCTATCGGCAACAACTGTCGCGGTACACCGAACACTATCCAGGCCAGCACCTTCGTGCCTGACGCCTGGCTCGGGGATGACGCGGGTGTCCTCCTTGGTGAACACTCCCGCAAAGTAATCATTCAGCACATTAGCGATGTCCGCGTCGGAGGTCCGCACAACGCCGCTGGGGTCCTTTAACGGACCTATCATGCTTCTAATGGGCTTTCTACTATTAACATAACTGAAGAACTCCTTAGGGTTCCCCTTGCAGAGGCTTGCCACCCGGAGTTCTTCGTTACGTTTGGCTAACCTAACCTCCGCCTTCACTTCCCTGCAAAGGTGGACATACGCCTCAGTGTTCTCATGGGAACGATTGGCCTTCGCCCTCCTACACGCAGCTTTCCTATTTCGGATAGCCGAAGCGATGTCACGACTGAACCACTTAGGCTGCGTTAAAACAGGGGTGACCTGTTTTGAGGGTATGGCAGCAGACTGCAGCACCATAAACTCGTCCCGAAATGCACTCCATACTTCCTCAACATCGCCACCGACCTCTAACCCCATCTCACCTACGCTATCCCGGAGGACAACAAAGTCCGCCCGCCGTAGATCGAGCTTACTGCCTCTAGAGTCACTACGCTTCACCCGAGGGACGCAGACACAGAACCTAATCAGACCGTGATCACTCCCGCCCAACGATTCGTCAACGGTGAGGCCAGTGACGAGGTTGTCTTCGGTCGTGAATACTAAGTCTAGAACGCTTTCGCCTCGTGTAGGCCCATTGACCCACTGAGTCAGGAAGTTCTCATCAGCAAAGTCAACTAGCCTCCTCCCTTTAGCATCAGCAGTCCTGTCTTCCCACTTTATGCACACACCCTGTCTCCTAGCAAGCTACGGATTTCGGTGTACAGGGCTGTATCTTCCTCGAGGAGGAGATGCGGAGATCTGTACACCAAGATTAATCTATAGTTCGTCCCTCCCACGTTCAGATCGACGCCAAGCAGCTCCCGTTCCGATCGGAACTGGCAGTCAACCGGACTCAACGTGTCCTTCACGTATATTAGTACCCCTACCCCCTCCCCACGGGTGCGGTTTTTGTGAAACATTCTATACCCGGGAATCTCGAACTCCGCAACGTAGTCCCTACGATCAATATGAATCCAGGACTCGGTGGTAGCAACGATATCCTGGTATTCTGATGCTAAGAGCGCCCGTAGCTCGCAAAACTTATTCCTAATCGACCTAGCATTTAAAAGCACTGCACGGAGGGAGCCTTCCCTATTCTGACCACCCCCTAGCACGACCCGTTTCCCGAACAGCCAGGGCTGTCGGGAGTTGAAGAGCCCCTCACCAACGAGAGGGCAACTTCCGCAAGAGGCTGAGTCCCCTCCAACGGGGAAGGAGGGTCAGCCACCTGTGCATGGACGCACCCTTCAGTTGAAGGTACGTCCGCCACCGGCTCAACATTATCTCTCCCCGGTGGGGACCCATCATCAATCCCCGGGCTTGACCTCACCATACGGTATAGGTGTCGGTCAAGCAGCGTGCCTAGCACACCTTTACCCTTGACATTGAGGTGGACACCATCCCTCTGATACAGGTCCCACCTACCTGAAAACGCGTCGAACGGGTCAACAAACCTCACTCCCAGTGGGATGCACAAGTCTTGCACCCTCTCGTTGATGCCAATGACCTTACTGAGCGTGTGGAGAGAGAGCAAGGAGCCTTGCCTACTGTATCTCTGCATAAAAATCCAAAACACTCGGAACACGCATCATCACCCCATCTATAGGTGAAAGTTTGGTGAGTGGACCAAAATTTCAATATAATTAACATAGAAAATGGAACATTCTCTTCTTCTAACTTCTTTCTAACTTCTTGAATGAAATATTATGATTCACTCTGTCATATGCTTTGCTTATATCCAAAACAGAGTTGTTAATATAATTGTATTATTATCAATGTATTTATTTACAATTTCTTTCTATACATAAATACCAAATCTGTTCAATTAGAAATTTTAAATCCAAACTGATTATGGGAGATGTCTATAATAATTAATCATTTACGTTTTAGTAGACAAAGCAAATTTTTCAAGTAACTTTGAACAGCAGGAGGCATTACGTCTGTACATACAGATGAATAGATGACCTCATACTTATTTTTAATGATCGTGATATACAGTACACCCTTACAAACTCTGTAGGAATATAAGTTATATAACTATGAGCAAGCATCGTTAAGAGAAGCAATGAGATACGAAAATTTTCCGCATCATTAGCATACTTTAAATGAGAGGTTGGCAACCCAAGGCACGCGTACCACAGGGTGGCACGTGAAGAAATTTTGTGTGGCACCCTAATTCTTATTACAAAAAAATAAGAAAGAAAAAAAATCATGTCCATTGTATTATCCCGCATCACATTCAGACTGACTTTAATATAAAAATTACTTTTCTTAAACGCGGCGGATGAAACTGATTTAACAACTTGCTGCTCACAATGTAACCAAGACCTTTGTAAAGACATTTTCTCACGACTTTTGATGTGACTTTTCTAACTATTGATGTTTAAAATGGTTTGATAATAATTAAAAATTAAAAACTGTATCATTGTATAATTTACGACTATTACTTTATTAGTGTTAAGATATCGTACTTATTATTATTATTTATTATTATTATTATTATTATTATTATTATTATTATAAAGCTAAATTATAAAGTAATTATACTACACACATTATAAAATTATAATATTGTAACCTACATTTGAAAAAAGACAATGGTGGCACGCGCGGAGGGTCTTAAAGTTTGAATATTGATAAGTGGCACTCAATAGAAAAAAGTTTCCGACCCCCGTTTTAAATGTTCATTTTATAAGTCAACTCTATCTGGAGTAGAACCTCACTTTAGCTCTTTAATCAAACTCTTAATTTGGCCTCGCCCAAAGACGTTCCATTACAGAATACATTAAGATTCACTCTTACACACCTATTGAAATGTTTGAATAGTGTGTTTTCCACAAATTTACAATGAGATGGCATTCATAGCACCCGTTTCGTCGTTAACAAATTTCGAAAAGCTCCTTATCGTTATTAAGTTTCCTACTCAATATTCAGAGTTGGCTGAAGTTTTGTAATGATACGATGATTCTATAGGATACGTAAGGAGGGAAGAAAAGAATTAATAGCTAAAATTTTAAAGTCGTTGGAACTTATTTTATGCTTGAGAGAATGAACATGATTTGTTTTTGATAACTACTTTTCATCCAAATTCACCTTTGTTTTGTGCGTGCTGATGCCCATGTGTGTGTGCAGAGATCCAAACCTTAATTGTCTAGTGGCTGAACCGATAGAAGTTCTTTGTAAATAAATAAATAAGTAAATAAATAAACTTGTGAATAAGTAAATAAATAAACCACATCAACCTTCCTCAATGGAGGAATCTTATTTCATAAAAGAAATAAAGAATTTTGAGAGGATTCTTAAAAATTAGCCTGAAATCTG
>JAJOZX010001631.1:795000-815000 GCA_023014485.1 Bathynomus jamesi
ACACACTTCTCTCCCTATTCCTCACTACATACACATACATCTTACATATTACATAATCTTTTCAAATTTAAAAAAAAATGGCGTCAACTTCAAGAGCCTCGGAGTCCCCCTGAGGAGGGGACCATAAATGTTCCCACTTCTAGCTCCCTCCCCTTCTACCGATACCGGGAACACAGACCCGGGCAGCGGCGGGGCTGGATCTGCTACCGCCCATTCGAAATGTTCTGGGTCTCTGTCTGATTTACTTTTCTTAAATTTCTGCAACATTCGTGGCCTTTTCTCAAATTTTCAATCTGTTGAACACCACCTCTCCTCCTCTAAACCTCATCTTCTTTTCCTCACTGAAACTCAGGTGTCTGGGACGATTGACAGCAACCCCTCTTCTGTACCCTCTTACTTTCTCTATATTCAATTTCACTCCAAAGGTGGATGTTGCGTATATATATACAATGACCTAACTTGTTCTCGTATTCCCAAACTCGAATCTTTCGAATTCTATACCCTCTGGCTACGGCTTACATGCCAATCTCAAACTAAATACATCTGCGCTGTTTACCCTTCTTCTAATTCTACTGACTATCCAAAATTCTTTGACTACCTCGCTTCCAAAGTGGAATACATCCTTTCTCGCTCTCCCTTTGCTGAAATCTCCATTTTAGGAGATTTCAATGTTCACCACCACCTTTGGCTTTCCTCCCATTTCACTGATATCCCTGGTGAACTAGCTTACAACTTTTCTCTCCTAAATTACCTAGAGCAGATTACACACTGTACAGCATCCTACTCGTATTCCCGATCGTCTTGGAGATAGGCCCAACATTCTGGATTTATTTCTTACCTCTCATCCTTCTTCTTACGCTGTGAAACTTTTTTCTCCGTTGGGCTCCTCCAATCACAATTTTATATCTGTTTCCTGTCCTATCGCTCCAATTCGGACTTTGGATCCTCCCAAGAGGAGGCGGCTTTGGCACTTCGGTGCCGCTGATTGGGAGGCCCTTAAGCAGTACTTCTGTGACTTCCCATGGAATGATTACTGCTTCCGTGGCCGGGGACCTTCTGGGTGTGCTGAATGCATCACAGAGGTGATTCTCTCGGGAATGGAGGCGTACATTCCATATTCTATTCCTACTACTAATGCAAAAAACCTTGGTTTAACTTTACTTGTTCTAATGCTATCCGCAACAGAAAGGAGGCTTTCAGAAGGTACCATCGCCAGCCAACTCCTGATTCTCACTCAATTTATATTTCTGCCCGGAATCGTGCAAAATCTGTTCTTCGACTTGCCAAAAATTCCTTCATCCGACAAAAATGTGAAAATCTATCCAATTTTAATTCTTCTCGCTCTTTCTGGCATCTAGCTAAGAACCTCTTCAACAACTTTACTTCCTCTTCTTTCCCTCCTCTTTTTCATTCCGACGGCATAGTTGCCGTCTCTTCTCCTGACAAAGCTGAACTCTTTGCTCAAACTTTTGCTTACAATTCAACCCTGGACCATTCCGGTGCACCATCTACTCCCCTTTCTGACTTTATTATGTTTGAAATTAGAATCTCTTCTAAATATGTTTTTCTGCCCTATCTGGGCTCAACTCTAGGAAGGCGTATGGTCCTGATGGTGTTCCTCCTGTTGTTCTTAAGAACTGTGCTTCTGTGTTGACACTCTGCCTAGGCAAACTCTTTCGTCTTTATCTCTAATCCGCTACTTTTTCTTCCTGCTGGAAGTTCGCTTTCATTCATCCTGTTCCAAGGAAGGGTAACCACTCTCAACCATCCAACTATCGTCCAATTGCTTAATTTCTTGCCTTTCCAAAGTTTTTGAATCTATCCTTAATAGGAAGATTCTTAAACACCTTTCTACTCACAATCTTCTTTCAGATCGTCAGTATGGGTTCCGCATGGGACACTTAACTGGCGATCTTCTTGCATATCTCTCTGACTCTTGGTCACCCTCCTTTCGGGATTTCGGTGAAACTTTTGCTATTGTGCTAGACATATCAAAAGCTTTTGATAGAGTCTGGCACAAATCTTTAATTTCGAAACTGCCCTCGTTCGGTTTCTAGCCTTCTATCTGTGCTTTCATCTCTAATTTCCTTTCTGGCCGATCTATAGCTGCAGTTGTAGATGGTCAGTGTTCTTCTCCTAAAGCTATTAACAGTGGTGTTCCTCGCGGTTCTGTCCTGTCATCTACTCTTTTCCTTTTATTTATTAATGATCTTCTAATTCGCACTTCCTATCCTATTCATTCCTATGCCAATGATTCCACTCTTCACTTCTCCACCCACTTCCCAAAGCGTCCCTCACAACAGTCACTTCATGATTCGCGTAGGACAGCTATAGGACACCTGACCTCTAATCTTTTTACTATATCTGACTGGGGCAGAGAAAACCTTGTGGCTTTCAATGCCTCAAAAACTCAATTCCTCCAACTGTCTACTCGTCACAATCTTCTACACGACTATCCCCTTACCTTCAACAACACACAATTGAATCCTTCCTCTTCTCTAAACATTCTTGGCGTTTCCTTTTCTCGTGATCTTTCCTGGAAAGATCACATATACTCTCTTTTAAAAAACAGCTTCTAAGAGGTTAGGTCTGCTGTACCGCCTCCGCGGTTTCTTCACCCCGACTCAGTTGCTGTCTTTATACAAGGGTCTTGTTCGCCCCTGTATGGAGTATGCTTCTCATGTGTGGGGTGGCTCAACCCACACAGCCGTAAATTACCGGGTGGAATCAAAGGCTTTTCGTCTTATCAATTCCCCGCCTCTTACTGATTGTCTTTAATCTCTCTCTCTTCACCGCAATGTTGCCTCACCCTCTCTTTACTATCGCTATCTTCTTTTATGGGAGGGGCGCTTTTTGCGGGCATTTGCCCTTGGCCCCTCCTTTCTGCATAAAAAAAAGGGTTGTCATATATGTCGATTTTGTTGAGGGAGAGGGAGTTTCACATTTTGAAATCTCTCTTCCCAACTGCAGACATAAGGATCATCGGGAAATAATTCTCCCGATATTCCCCGAAATGGGTCAGAACAAGTGTGTTGTGTACAACAGACGATATTCATTCCCTCGAAATGATGTACACAACATCAGTAGTGTCGCGTTAGTATTGGTTGGAACTGTAGCGACAGCCGTTGCGTTGTTGGCGTCTTCTAATTTATGGTGGCTTGTTTTCGTTCTTCACTTGACCTTGACTCCCTCACAGTAGTTGCCAATTTAGCTTTTTTATAAGTCAAATTCTACTTATATTTTGCAGCGGGTAGCAGATAAAAATGGGTGTTTAGCTGCTGGTAGAATATATATATATATATATATATATATATATATATGTGTGTGTGTGTGTGTGTGTGTGTGTGTGTGTGTTACGTCGTAGCCAGTGCTGTAGCACTGCTTCCGATCGATCAGCAAAGTTAAGTGATATTGGGTCTCAGTAGTAGTTGGAAGGAGAACCGTCATTTGAATCTAGATTAAGTAGCGACCCTTAGTTCGGTTGCCACGTAGAGCTGTAGCTCCCTTCTGTTATATGACCTTAGATGTTGCGAAGTAGGTTAAACGACTCCATTGTTACACACACACACACCACACACACACACACACGCTGTGTATTATATATATATATATATATATATATATATATATATATATGAAAATTATTTCACAAAAGTAACACGTGAAAAATATTTATGATGAATAAAACCACGAAGGAAAGGAAACAGAATGGTGCTCAAGCGCTTTCGTCTAATGACATCCTCAGGAACACTGAAGTACATAGAGAGTTACAGCCTATATATAGGTTACAAAAAAAAAAAATATGTATATATATATATATATATATATATATATAACATACACATACAATAAACGGAGAAATGAAATTTAAAAAAAAAATTATTAAAAATTAAAAGATTGTGGGAGGGGCATACAACTTTGTAAGGAAACACTATCGATTTTTAGCACAAGATCAAACTACCGATTTTTAGCACAAGATTAAATTAATTGTTTCCAACCAATGTTATAAAAAAAAAATAAAAAAAAATACAAATTTATACTGGAAATCTGCCCGGGTTTTATCACTCTACCCATCTTGTATATAAAAATAAATTGAAAAATAAAAGTTATTAGAGTGGCATACAAGTTTACCAAAGATTTAGCGTTCTACCCTTCTTATCTAAATCTTTTCTGAAGGAATTCAAAACAACAGGATCGAGTTGAAAAAGACCTTTGCTTATGTTGAAGTTATTTGTAAGTTGGATAATGGCAGACTCAAGAATATTTCTATTAACAATGTTGCTAGAGTGAAATAAAACTGAAGCATTATTCCAATCAATACAGTGGGATAACTCTGACAAATGGACAAAAAGGGCACTGGACGTCTGTCCTGTTCTAACGGAATATTGATGCTGTTTTATACGTGTGTGCAAATCCTTTCCCGTCTGATCTATGTAAAAGGAATCACATTGTTTACAACCAATTTTATAGATAATGCCTGAATTATTGGTAGGGCTATTTTTTACTACGATATTTTTCACAATATTGTTATATGAAAATACTACATTAATATCCAAAAGTTTAAGTACATTATCAATGCCTAAAAAGCCCGGGAAAAAATGGAAGTACTAAAATATTTTTTGACAAAGTACGAGTGTTATTATTGCCCCGAAAGAAAGTTCGTTTTGCCTTGTTGAGACAAGATTCCATAAAGGCAGATGGATAACACAGATCACTTCCAATACCGTTGATTTTTTCTAATTCGGCATCGATGTATTCCGGACTGGCGATCCTAAGGGCGCGGAGAAACATTAAAGAAAAAATGGCCTTCTTAGTGGGGGTGTCATGTCCCGAGTAAAAGTGTACGTAGGACAAATTGTTTGTTTTTTTCCGATAGATACTGAACTTAAAACCTGGGCTTTCCCTATGTACACGCACATCCAAAAATGGGATTGAATTGTCTTGTTCCACTTCTAAAGTAAACTTAATGAAGGGGACTTGATCATTTAACTGAAGGAGGAAGTTATCCAGGTCACGATTCATGGGCCAGATACACAAAATATCGTCGACGTACCGCAACCAAGGGATGCCAACCCCCAGGATTCTCGGAATGTAAGTAATTTCGAAAAACTCCATATAAATATTGGAGAGGAGGGGCGACAAGGGGTTGCCCATGGCCATCCCAAAAACTTGTTGATAATACTCGTTATTGAAAGTGAATTTACAGTCTTTGATGCAAAGCTTAATACCTAAGTTCCAAAACAATGTGTGAAGGTAGTGGCAGGTCATACTTATGTAATTCTTGGGAGAGAAAGTCAAGCATATCATCATCAACGGTATTGGAAGTGATCTGTGTTATCCATCTGCGTTTATGGAATCTTGTCTCAACAAGGCAAAACGAACTTTCTTTCGGGGCAATAATAACACTCGTACTTTGTCAAAAAATATTTTAGTACTTCCATTTTTCCCGGGCTTTTTAGGCATTACTAATGTACTTAAACTTTTGGATATTAATGTAGTATTTTCATATAACAATATTGTGAAAAATATCGTAGTAAAAAATAGCCCTACCAATAATTCAGGCATTATCTATAAAATTGGTTGTAAACAATGTGATTCCTTTTACATAGATCAGACGGGAAAGGATTTGCGCACACGTATAAAACAGCATCAATATTCCGTTAGAACAGGACAGTCGTCCAGTGCCCTTTTTGTCCATTTGTCAGAGTTATCCCACTGTATTGATTGGAATAATGCTTCAGTTTTATTTCACTCTAGCAACATTGTTAATAGAAATATTCTTGAGTCTGCCATTATCCAACTTACAAATAACTTCAACATAAGCAAAGGTCTTTTTCAACTCGATCCGGTAGGGTGACAATAAAAATCGAAAGTTGGAGTTTTTTATTGGCCATTTGTTCAATGCTGCTACTACATGAGAAAACAATGTACTGTAAATATTAGGTCATTCAGATAATATTTGAGGGTGTCTCATGAGGTAAATAATTCTCCTTATTCATTAATATTTTTTTTAATTACTTATTACGATTGGAGTACGCCTGCACTTAAACTTTATGAACTAAAACCAACGTTTATTTACATTAATTAAAAAAAATATTAATTTATTTTTACTAGGTAATGAATAATTAATTTTTGTTATAAGGAGAATTATTTACCTCACTTGAGACACCCTTAAATATTATCTGAATGACCTAATATTTACACTACATTGTTTTCTCATGCAGTAGCAGCATTGAACAAATGGCCAATAAAAAACTCCAACTTTCGATTTTTATTGTCACCCTAATTATATATATATGATACACACAGACCGTGCATGGAACAAGGAACTCTTCTGGGATAATTAAATCCACTATAGTCCGAATAAGTAATGGTAAATGACAAATACCATAGTTTTTCTTTTTCATGATGCAAGCCCGACGTGGGCAACGGGTCTCTCGCAAAGAGGTCCCATAAATATAGCTTCCCTCACCAGCTATCTGCAAAGCAGACAGGATCCAGCTTTGGGACATGGATCTAGGGTTTAAAGCAGCCTAGCCCCACTACATTTAGAACCTCAATATAAGTAAAAGACTCGTTGCATTCACGTCGGATTGAATAAATCAAAGAAAAAGGGGTAACTATTATATTTTTAGCCAAAACCAAAACTTAAACCTCAACTGGCAGAATTGAGCGTCCACTTTTCAAGGCACACAACATGTCCGTTTCATGATGGGAATGAACTCAGAATGGTTCCCTGAGTTTTTTATGATACACACATTCCCATATATATATATATATATATAATATATATATATATATATATATATATATATATATATATATATATATATATATATATATATATATATTATATATATATATATATACAGTATAGGAGAAGGAGGAGTAAGAGAGAGGGGGCGACAAGCTTGACCTTCGTGAAATGAGAAATCATTGCGCGGAACATTTGAAAGGTTGAAAGGCAGTGCTTTTTCCTTTTTTCCTAGAAAAACGGTACCGGTACTCAGATTTGACGGACTCCCACTGAGGTGGGGGAAAATAACGGATTTCTTTTTTTTGAAAAAGGTGTCGGTACTGCGTACCGTTGCGTTCCGCCAGAAAAAAGCACTCTCTCTCTCTCTCTCTCTCTCTCTCTCTCTCTCTCTCTCTATATATATATATATATATATATATATATATATATATTATAGATGTCAAAACCATGAGACCTACCATTTCTATAGTTGAGCGGTATCCATGTTTGTGCCATTAGAAGTTCGCTCTGAGAAGCGAATGTCCCTTAATTTCATTCCTTTAAAGTACTTGACCGGGTGGAATCAAAGGCTTTTCATCTCATCAATTCTCCGCCTCTTACTGATTGTCTTCAATCTCTCTCTCTTCGCCGCAGTGTTGCTTCACTCTCTCTTTACTATCGCTATCATAACGGACATTGCTCTTCTGAACTCTCTAACTGCGTGTCCCTCCTTTAAGGAGAGCACGCAGTAACAGACTTTCCACACTTTCTCATTCCTTTTCTGTCCAACTATCTAATGCAAGGGTTAATGGGTATTTTCAGTCTTTCATCTACTCAACCGGTCAACTCTGGAACAATCTTCCTCAATCCATCTTTCCTCCTGTCTATGACCTCCCATCTTTCAAACGCAAAGTGTCTAGGCATCTCGAAAACCCCGCACCTTGATTTTGGCTCTCTTCTTCTTCTATGGGAGGGGCGCTTTTTGCGGGTGTTTGCCCTTGGCCCCTCCTTCCTGCATAAAAAAAACTATAAATATATAATATTGTTGTTAATTCCCTTTAAATCATAGAACAACGGATAACTCTCCTTCATTATATAAATTGTATCACCTATTTAGATTACGTCAGTATCAGATATGTCACTTACTAATTTGCTAAAAATTGTAATTAACTGTAATAATTTAATATGATGTAGTTAGTGTACTTAATGTACTCGGTACACAACTCCGACATTATGTCGCCATCCAACAGTGTATTCTCAGCAAAATTATTATTTTTCTGTTATTTGTTTTTTTCATTTTATTTTGGAATCTTTCAAAATTCTGATCTACGCTTAAATTATGCTTGACGTCAAGTATATATATATATATATATATATATATATATACACACGGCATGAGAAGGTGCCCCCTTAAAAAGGGCATTTGATTTCGCTCGTAGGTACGTGGGAGAATTACGAGGTTTGATTCGTGGAGGCTCTTGGTGTAATGGTTAGCATATCTGACCGGCAATTAGATAATCCCGGGTTCGTTTCCCGGGAGGTGCCTCATTTTTCATTGCTCGCTTTCTCCTCTCCTCTTGTGCGGACACTCTTCTCACAAACGTCGTTTCTTTACATCATATATACTGGTGTCGTGCAGTTAAATGTATTATATATATATATACCTACGGTCGATCCCTTTGCAGCATCCCGCCTCATGTGCAGGATTTGGGGGAGGAAGGTATTGGTTTCCGTTCTCCTCCTACTCTCGTAGCCATCTGCACATGGCTGGTCAAGGACTTTTTACAAGAACCTTTCCAACTGGTTCTTGAAATTATTCAGGATGGTATGCTGGAGTTTCCTCAGTTCTTGGGGCAGTACATTAAAAAGTTTTGGACCTCGTATTCCGTGGGTATTTTTCATCCTCGTTTTCATGGACCCCTGTGTCACTGCAACTGGGACAGTACGAAATATGCCTCTTCTCTAAATCCAGTGTGCTTCTATTTCAGTTCTTAGGTTAGGGACACAACCCTCGCGTATTTTCCACACGTACATTATTGTGTACCGCTCGCGTCTTCTTTCCAAAGAGTTTCAGGAATTGTAGTCGAGATCAGTAGTCTTCACCTTTCGTTTCTTCTATCTTAGATGTAAAAGTCCTTTGTATGGCTTCTATATCTGCAATGTCTCGTTGTCTGTATGGGATTGTGAATACTGAGCAATACTCAATTATTGGTAGGATTAGACTTTTCCATAATTTTAGCATGATGTTTGCTTTTCTGCTGTGGAAACTCCTCGAGATAATTCGCATTATTTTTCTAGCTGTTGTAATTTTAATGTTATAGTGTTCTCTGAATTTTGCATCCGACAACATTATTACTCCAAGATCCCTGACTTGTGGGTTTGGGGTTATCTGTTTGGCTTGCAAAGCTTTGTACCCTTTATTTTGTAGTACCTTCTTATTACCATATCTTAAAAGTTGGAATTTTTCTTTGTTGAACTTCATATTGTTGTTCTCCGTCCACTTGAATAATGTTTCAATGTCATTTTGTGATTTTTCTATGTCCCCTTCGTTTGATATTTCTTTGCATATCTCTGTGTCATCTGCGAGGCATGATACAATACTGTCATTAATAGCTACATCAATGTTTGTAATCAATTATTATAAACAGCAAGGAGCTAATACTGTACCTTGTGGGACAGAGCTCATGACTTCTGAAACTTCAGATTTAACTCCATTTACTATCACTCTTTGTGTCCTTTGAGTCAGAAAATTAAATATCCATCTTCTCAGCTTTCCAGTAATTCCTGTATTCTTACATTTGTTTGTTATAATTCCCTGATCACACTTATCGAAGGTTTTAGCAAAATCAGTATATATAACATCTATGCTTTGTCTTCAACACAGTGTTTCCAGTATTTTTTCCTGGTGGTTTAATAGTTGTGAAAGGTATGATCTTCCAACCATGAAGCCATGTCGGTTCGGATTAAATAAATTATTTTCTTGTAGGTAGTGGGTAGTTTGCTTCTAATTATACGTTCAAAGCACTTTACAAGATGGGAGTGAGAGCTACTGGCTGATAATTCTTAGGCATTGCTCTGTTACCTCCTTTAAATAAAGGGGCAATGTTCGAGTTCTTTAATGGAAGTGGAATTTGTCCTGTGTCAAGTGATTTTCTCCATAGTAAGTATAGAGGCTTGGTAATACTCTCTCTACAGTTCTATGTCTAGCCTTGGTGCCGAATTTTCTCGTATTTGCGATAGAGCCTTAATTACGTCTCCTTCTGAAAACTTTAAGTCTATTAATAAGTTTGTGTTCAAACTTGTTCTTGGCTGATTTGTATCTATGCCGAAAAAATCAGCTGGATTT
This sequence comes from Bathynomus jamesi, assembly GCA_023014485.1. Taxonomy (NCBI): domain Eukaryota; kingdom Metazoa; phylum Arthropoda; class Malacostraca; order Isopoda; family Cirolanidae; genus Bathynomus; species Bathynomus jamesi. The sequence continues at coordinate 805,083 of JAJOZX010001631.1, forward strand.
TTCCACTTTTTCTCAGGCTTAGAAGTGCTAAACACAAAGTTAAATTGTTCTTTAAGCAGTTCGTTCATTTTTTTCTGGGTCATTCGTGTATTCGGTCGCCCCATATATCAACAGACCAATACTCTCTTTACACTGCATTTTTCTTTTCGAAAACGTGTAGAAGTATTTTCGGTTATTTTTTGTTTTCTGCTTCCTTGTTTCCCTCTTCGTTTGTCTTATGTTTGTTTTAGGTCTAATTCTAATTCGCACAGGGTTTTTTCCCTTTAATCCACTTCTCGTGGAGAAGCGATTCCCAATTTACTTTCCTTAAATCTTCATTTACACTTTCCCAGTCTACTTTCTTTGAATTTATATTTAAACCTTCAAATATTCCTTCTGACTCTCTGGGATGCGTTTTTGGACCTATGTTTGCTAACTTTAATTGCATATCGACTAAGTTATGGTCGAAGAAATTTGTGTCCCTTACCTTTCTATTTACCATTATATCATTATCATTTGTAAAATTAAATACAAAAGTTCTCTTTCCTCGCGGCTGCACAGATTTTCTGGGTAAGTGCATAATGTTCTATAATATCTAATAGCATTATTGCCTGGGTTCTAACTTCTATCATCTTTTATAATGTTACCATGAAACTTCTCAACATATATAATGTACAGTAATTTTCTTTCTATGTAATTAATGGAAAGTTAAAATCTCCACAACCATGTTTTCCATTACATTTGTAACGAAATGGAACTCAATTTTTGTATTTTTTGTAATCTGTATACGTTTGTAATGATTAGGTTCAGTTCTTTTACTCCTACAAAAGAATTTCGACTGTGCCCCCTCGGGGCATTGGTTTCTGCGCGTATGTAGGAGAATTACGACTTCTGATCGAGTGAGGACCATGGTGTAGTGGTTATCATATCTGACCGGCAATCGGAAGATCTCGGGTTCGACTCCCGGGTGGTTACCTCATTTTTTCATTTGTTCGTTCTCCCTCCTCATCTTGCGCGGAATGTTCTCCTATACAAGCGTCGTTCTTCATGTAATTATACTGCGTGTTCTTTGCAGTTGAAATGTGTATATATATATATATATATATATATATATATATATGTTAAAGGTTGTTTACAATGAATAAATCATTAAGAGGTGAATTTTATGTAAAAAAAAGAGTGACTGGAGCTGATTAATTAACAATTACTGAATTAATTAATAAATAATTAAGAATATTAAAAAGTTAAAATTAAAAATTGTTTTTTTAAATTTTCAGGGAGTGAAGTTCACAATGTTGAGAGTTCATTTCAACGAATGATTCAGATATTTTCGGTCATCTGTACGAAGAATTTTGACAATGTGAACGAAAGGATATGAAACTTCTGTTATAATTGGAGGGTAATAACAAAAAGGGAAAAATGTTGAAAAACCCCTCGATGATCTTCTCTGTTTTCATAACTGGCCTCGGAATATTTGGTAAGTATCAGATATATATATATATATATATATATATATATATATATATATATATATGCTCTTTCAAGAATTGGTGTCAATTTGATTTCGCAATGTTTACCATCAAAGAAGAAAATTTTCCCGCCTTTTTTTTTTTTTTTGGCGCGAAAACTCGTCTGTCCCGCGAGTGCCGTATAGCTGTAAATTTGCAATAGTTGCCGAAGTTCGCCACATTAATTTTCCTTTTTTAAATTTGGAAATTGAGACTTTTTTATTAGTACCGTAATAATTTTAAAAAAAAAATCTATGTTTCACATACGTTTCTAACGAGTTAATTTCTTCTTAAATGTTCTAACCTAATTTTAAACAAGAGATATTATTCAATTCATGTTTTTTTTTTTTTTTGTTTTTTGTTTTTGAGGGGAGAGAAAATTCTGTGACTTTATGAGGGGGTGATAACAAGGCTGGAAAGAACTTAATGTCTTGTTTTCAGCTATTTCCAAATGATCGTAGTTAAATGTTTTTTTTACTTTTTCCATGATATATATATATATATATATATATATATATATAATATATATATATATATATAGTGTGTGTGGTGTGGTGTGTGTGTTGTGTGTGTGTGTGTGTGTGTGTACTTTAAAAGTACGTTTTTGAAGTTTTAAATTCGGGCTATTATGACGTGTCTCCTCGCCTGATAAAATTCATGAAATTCAGGCCCAGAGCATTTCCGGTTTGTTTTATCGCCTCAATTGGAAGTGGTTTGTTCCACAAAACTTTTAAAAACTTTTAAAACTTAAAACTTTAAAAAATTTAAGGTTAAAAAGTTTTTAGGAGTAATGAAATCGCTTTACTTAGAAGCTCAAGAGAGAGAGCGAGAAAAATGGCTTCTGTTTGGAACAAAGAACACACGAAGATTTGTACAAACTTACAGAATATATATATATATATATATATATATATATAATATATATATATATACGCCTCAGTGGTGTAGTGGTTAGCGTCGCTAACTGCGAATCCATTGGCCCCAGGATCGAGACTCGGTGACGGCAGGCGGCGCGCAGCAAAACCCAGCTATTCATCCTTCCACACACTAAAAAAAAATTGTTTGGTAGATAAATGGGTACCCTGAGTAGCCTTGTGGCTAAGACGCTAGGCTGTTGGTGTGGTGTGGTTCGGATTCCACGTTAAACTGTAGGTCTAAGGTGAAGTGACAAGTTTGACCTTCGTCAGAATGAACAATTCGGGCGGAAGGAAAACCAAGGTTAACTTAACTATATAATAGTTTATAGTTAATATACAGGGTGCGTAACCATCCAGTTTCAGGCTATTAAATTTTATATCCGTTTCTAAACGTTGCAAAATTTTGAGTTTGGTCTACTGGCGGCGGTTCAGTACTCAAAAGAAATAAACTAGATCTGAACTGAACCTTGTCACGGATTGAGAAATGAATCCGACCAGTTTTTGTGAAATAAATTTGTGTTTAGTATATATATATTATATATATATATATATATATATGGGATGAATTTCACAATTAAACACCTTTTTCTTTTCCCTGTGGGTTTGTATCATATATATATATATATATATATATATATATATATATAATATATATATATATATATATATATATGCAATCTTAACTTTATACAAAGCAGCTAAGCAAATCATGTTAGAAAACTAAATTAAACATCATCTTAATAATAATAATAATAATAATAATAATAATAATAATAATAATAAAAATAATAAATAATTTTATGATGAAGTTTGGTTTAATAATTTACGGTTTAAGTCAAAAACGTAATTGTAAAACCAACAAGTTTTGTGGGGGAAGAAACGAAAATCCTGAACCCAAAGTCTTCCAATAACCGCTGTGATCATGATTTTCTTTTGATCGAACTATGGTCGACAATTATTACTTCAGATTTCCAAACATTATTATAAATATAAAATTAAATTTAATGTGAATATATAAGTAAAAGAAATAATTGTTGGTTATTATTCATATTCAGCAGCTTATTGGACCAAAACAGATCCATTGAAATTGAAGACAAAGTCCGCCTAAAACCAGATTCGGTTATGTTTCTCGATTTTTAAAGTTGATTAATTTGGTTTTGGACCTAATGCTTTTCATATTGAATGGTCTGGCACGATTTTGAACAAAAATCAAATTTTACTACACTATTAATACCGGATATCCGATGTAAAGGCCCATTTACGTTGAACCTAGGAAGCGCAAGAAGGACTCATTACATCAGAGCTTTCCAAACTGTGTGTCGCGACACATTAGTGTGTCGCCAATACCTCCCAGGTGTGTCGCCAAATTTAGTTAATTATTTTCAATTTTTTGTATTTTGAAAATTTTGATTTTTGTATCAACAAAATCGGCTACAAGATAAACCACCTACTGAAAAATTACCTGATATTTGATATTTGATAAAAATTAATTAGTGTGTCGCCAACGTGAAAAGTTTGGAAAACTCTGCATTACATGGAACACCTGAAGCGTTGAAAGGAAACCATATATATATATATGTATATATATATATATATATATATATATATATATATATATATATATATATATATATATATATTGACAGTAATTCAACTATTTATAGCTGTTTCGTAGATATATAAGTATATAAGTAAGGCATATGATAGAGTGAATCACAATATTTATTTAAAAAACTAGAAGACAGGAAGGTTCCCTTGTACATATTAAATTTATTAAAATTTTGGTGTTCCCACCAATCTTTTACCGTTAGGTGGGCAATGTACTATCCGAATGTTTTTGGCTCCTCTTGCGGAGTGAGACAAGGCTCCTTGCTCTCCCCTATGCTGTTTAATGTGTTAATAAGTCCCTCTGTTAAAGGTCTGGATCGGCTACTAAAAGTCTGCGAAGTGTATTCGCAAAAACATGATATTCTTTTTAATGTTACAAAAGCTAAGGTTATGCAATTTCATCCTAAAAGCTATAATCAGCCAGCTGATATTAGGTTTAAAATGAAAGGTGAAGTAATTGAGGAAGTACAAGAGTTTAAGTATTTGGGTCAAACTATTACTAACTCCTTGAATGATGACTAGGATATAAGGAAACAATCTCGAAGCCTTTGTGCTAAAGCGAATATGACTATAAGGAACTTTCGGTTCAGTACAAGTGAAGCTAAAGACACTCTCTTTCGTACTTTCCGCAGTAATATATACGGACAGCAACTCTGGATGAATTATAAAAAAGGTTCTGGCAGAACCTTAAATTTGATGTACAACAGGTCTTTTAGACTCTTACATAAATTACCCCCGAGATGCTCAGCTTCACAAATTTTGCTACCCGCAATGTCCCGAGCTTCCCAGAGGTAACGAGACGTGCTCAATAAAGTCTGATGCAAAGAATTAAAAAATCAACTAACCCGATTATCCAAGCTATCCATGAGTCCTGCCGTTTATCCTCTAAGCCATGGGTCGGGGAACTTTTTGGGTATTACCCAAAAATCTATTTGAGTAAAATGAAATTACCCCCAGACTTCAAAGTAAACAAAAACAAGCCAATTGCTCTTAAAATTGTTGCATATGGTGTCTCTCATACCGCACGCATTGCCCCAAAAAATTTTAAATGTACCCCCATTTGGGGTAATTTACCCCTGTTCGCCGACCACTGCTCTAAGCTATGGAATTCTTGGTACGAAAACGTCTGTCTGTAGCTCCACTTAAATACGACATTACTGTATTATTTCTAATCAACTGTATATATTTCTATCCTTAGTATGTGAACTGTCATTGTATTAATAAATTTGTCATATGAACTATAATAGTCTGCCAATAAACCTTTTCATTTTCATTTTCATATATACTGTATATATATATATATATATATATATATATATATATATACACGGTGAACCAAAAGTAGGTGGACAGTAGGTTGAATACGGTTTGTGTTATATTATATTATAACTATGGTGTTCATTATAACTATGGTGTTTGTGTTATATTATATTAAATATTATAACTAAATTTATTTAAATTTTATTTTGTATTATAGTATACCAAAAAATTAAATATGTATTCTCAAAATAAACGTTATCATTTACTGTCCACCTACATTTGGTTCACCCTATATATATATATATATATATATATATATATATATATATATATATATATATATATATATATATAATATATATATATATTCTCCTCATATTCTTCATATTTCCGGACAAATATTCATTATTTTTAATTCAACTTTAATATCTTTTTAATCTGAACATAGAACAAATTAAAAAATAATAATAATAATTTGGAAATTGATTTGTCAAGAACGATTTTCGGTTCAAGTTCAAAGTTGTGACAAAACCCCAAGATTAATGTATCAAATACGTAGGTTCCTATTATCATTAATATTAGTATTATCATTAATATATCATTATTATTATTATTATTATTATTATTATTATTATTATTATTATTAATTTTCTAAATTTATAATACGAATCAGTTTTGCAATTTGTCCCATCTTTTAATTCTCTTTAATCTGAATGAGAACTGAATGTGTTCAATAGATTATACATTCAATTATTAATTAAAATACGCGTGAAATCACTTAAAAACGTTTTTTAGCAATTGATGTTACGTTTTGTTATTAGATAACTGTAAAGAAATGAGTAGAAAGGTTGAAGTCAATTTTTTAAATAATTACGGAACTTTTATTTCTTTCTGGGAAAAAGGTGAGGTTATAGTAAATCCCACTCACCTTTATTATTCATCGTAATTGTAGCTCATGTTACGTTTTGTTATTAGATAACTGTAAAGAAATGAGTAGAAAGGTTGAAATCTATTTTTTAAATAATTACGAGACTTTGAATTTCTTTCTGGGAAAAAGGTGAGCTTATAGTAAATCCCACTCACCTTTATTATTCATCGTAATTGTAGTTTATGTTACGTTTTGTTATTAGATAACTGTAAAGAAATGCGTAGAAAGGTTGAAATCTATTTTTTAAATAATTGCGAGACTTTGAATTTCTTTCTGGGAAAAAGGTGAGGTTATAGTAAATCCCACTCACCTTTATTATTCATCGTAATTGTAGTTTATGTTACGTTTTGTTATTAGATAACTGTAAAGAAATGCGTAGAAAGGTTGAAATCTATTTTTTAAATAATTACGGGACTTTTAATTTCTTTCTGGGAAAAAGGTGAGGTTATAGGAAAACCCACTCACCTTTATTATTCAACGTAATTCATCTTTTCTACTTATTTTCTCATCATTCATATTTACTTTCTCATTCCAATTATTTTCTTCATTAATTGATATTTATTATTCGTTTTTATTATGCCTCATTCATTCCAGTTGTCATTACAAATTGTTTCTTAGCAATTACTGTTCATATTGTTGTTTTTTTTCTTCATTATTGCATTTATTATTAATTCTTGGGTTAGAAAGTAGTTATTTTATTGCAATAAATAGTGTGTGTGTGTGTGTGTGTGTGTGTGTATTAGTGGTGGACCGGATGTCAGTTTTTCAACATCTGCGGATGCGGATGCGGATCTTTAATTTCAATATCCGCGGATGCGGATATTTAGTTAATCTATCAATATAATATAGAATTATGAATATATGACAATTTTTCAAATTTCGTGATATTACTATCATGGCAGGCAATGCATAAGATTTAAAATTAATATTAATGTTTTCATTATGATAAAAATAATAACTTTCTCAAGAGTTTCAGCCACGGAAAATTCAATGAAACGAGTTTCATTCAATTTTCTGTGTTACCACGTATTTATATTTTGAGGTTTATATATTTGTTTCTTCATTAATAATTAATACTTTACATGAAATGTGCATGATTGGGCCTTGTAAGCTACTTTAATTGTAAATTGCATAATTTATTAGAGGTAATATCCCATAACATCCTCAGTCAGAAGTGCGGATGCGGATGCGGATATCCGGTCCACCACTAATATATATGTATATATATATATATTCACCGAGATATGTACCACTTTCACTAGGTACGAATCGGCAGTAAATGTAAAGAAAGAATATATATATATATATATATATATATATTTTTAACTGCAAACAACACACAGTATAATTAATGTAAAGAACGACGCTTGTGTAGAAGAGCGTTCCACACAGATGAGGAGGGAGAACGAACAAATGAAAAATGAGGTACCTCCCAGGAATCGAACCCGGGATCATCCAATTGCCGGTCGGATATGCTATCCACTACACCAAGGACCTCGATCAATCAGAAGTCGTAATTCTCCTACATACTGTACGAGCGGAATCAAATGCCCTGAGGGGGCACCTTCGCATGCCGTACATATAATACATTTTAACTGCAAACAACACACAGTATAATTACTGTAAAGAACGACGCTTGTGTAGAAGAGCGTTCCGCACAAGATGAGATTCCGCTCGTATGTAGGAGAATTACGACTTCTGATTGATCGAGGTCTTTGGTGTAGTGGATAGCATATCCGACCGACAATTAGACGATCCCAGGTTCGATTCCTGGGAGGTATCTCATTTTTCATTTGTTCGTTCTCCCTCCTCATCTTATGCGGAACGCTCTTCTACACAAGCGTCGTTCTTTACATATATATATATATTATAAAAAAAATAAACTAGAAATTAATCTTTGAGTATTGTTGTAAACATCTCAACACCTTCGCAAGGAGGGTGTCATGTTATAATGTTATTTTATAATGTCTCAGACCAGCAAAGACCTTAGGATCCACTCATGGCTAGTCTACCTAACCGTAATGGCTATGACTTCATTTGTTCAATTGTTGATATTCCTATAAACAGCATTAAATTTATTACGTTGTCCTCGCTGCTCCTCTATGTCGTTTCATTATTGTATCCAAACTCTCCCATTTTGATAAATCTAAACCAAATTGCAATTTTTACAAGGCACAATAAACACACCTTGAGGAAATTAAATTTGAGGATATTAATAATTAAAACATTTGAAATCTTTAGTGATACCAGTTCTTTTTAGACGTATACAAAAATTTGTGTAAAGCTAATAGCAAAATATTAACAACTTTTTTATTATTTACTTTCACATACTACTAAAAGGAATTAACATCAATTATCAGGTCATTCCATAAGTAATGTCGTTTTTTACGATAGATTAAGTTTAAACTAGTCCTACTCGGTTTAAGCATAAATTTTCCGGTTATATCTAAGAGGAGATCTATCGTGTTTCGCTACATACTTTGCAGACCTTGACCAGTGAAGACGTGTGTTTTGCTTTATGTGAACCCCTCATAAATATGGCGGTATCAGAAGAGCATATCAGGCATATAATGCTTTACGAGTTCAAAAAAGGGAATAGTTCTACTGAAGCAACGCGAAACATTCAGAAAGTTTATGGCAACGATATTCTGCGTGTGAGGAAATGTCAAAGATGGTTTCAAAAGTTTAGGAATGGTGACTGCTGTTTGACAGATGCAGCACGCTTTGGACGCCCTGCTGAGTTTGATGATGACCCGCTGTTAGCCGCACCTGAAGAAGACTGTTCAACAACTGTCGAAGAATTGGCCCAGAAACTCACTTCATCCCCGTCCACCATCCATCGACATTTGCAACAACTCGGGAAAGTGCCTAAGTTAGGAAAATGGGTGCCACATGAATTGTCGGTCGACAATCTGAGGGTGCGGGTAAACATAAGCACAGATCTTCATTCCCGTGAACTCCAAGATCCGTTTTTGCACCGTTTAGTGACTGGTGATGAAAAGTGGGTACTCTACCAGAATGTTAAGCGCCGTCGACAGTGGGTTTGTGCCGGAGAACCAGCGACACCACACCCAAAGCCAAATCTTCACCCTCGGAAGGTGTTGCTTAGTGTTTGGTGGGATAAAGGTGGTGTAATACACTTTGAAACCTTACCACACAACCAAACAATCACCGCTCAAGTGTACTGTCACCAACTGGATCGATTAAACACTGCACTAAAAGAAAAGAGACCTTCTTTGGTTAATCGGAAAGAAATCGTGTTCCACCACGACAACGCACGTCCTCATACCGCTCGGATCACTTCTGCAAAAATTGAGGAGCTTGGGTGGGAAAAACTTCCACATCCTCCATATTCTCCAGACCTTGCGCCTTCAGATTATCATCTCTTCAGGAGTCTGCAAAACTATCTTGACGAGAAACAGTATACTTCTTTAGATGACCTGCACACCAGTCTTTGTGCGTTTTTTGCCTCAAAACCGCCTGAATTTTATAAACATGGCATTGAAAAGCTTGTAAGACGTTGGCAGAGTGTCATTGATTCCGATGGAAAATATATACTACATTAAAAAGTTTCAGTTGAGTTTTTTTTTTGTCCTTCAAATTCCGATCTAAAAAACGACATTACTTATGGGATGACCTGGTAGATGTTAAAATTTGAACACTATTTTGAGGAATGTTTTGATTATAGCCCCAATTAGTTTCCTTTCAAAGTGGTATA